>JBBPMD010000632.1:0-16918 GCA_038090095.1 Zangia roseola | reverse complement strand
TGGGCCGAAGAAGATTCGAGTGAACACACTCTCACCTGGTTACATCTACACACAGTGAGCAGTTCATTATGGAACGGTCATGTTACCTGACATCCCGACCTTCACTAGGATGACTGCGGCGTATCTGAACACGCAGCCACACTTGCTTGATAGGTGGTCAAGCTTGAAACCGCTAGGCCGTATCGGACGGTCTGACGAGATGCGCGGTGTGGCGACGTGGCTCGTATCGGATGCATCTAGCTTCTGTACTGGAAGCGAGTGCGTATATCTTGCATTCTGATTGACGTGTAGCCTAATCAGGTGTTTTTTTTAGCATTCTAGTAGACGGCGGGTACACTGCATGGTAACTTTGAATGCTAGATTAGGTGTACGATTATGGCTGCAAAAAGATGGCGGGGGGGCATTTGGAGCGCAACATGAAAACATACAAGTTGCTTCAAGGAGAGTAAAGCACGGCACGCGGTGGAAAATCTTGTACAGGACGGAGCGAGCAACGAAGGGTAGAAAAGCGAGAGTATACATAAATCGGATAGCACACCGTCGATCTCACCTATACTGCGACCCAACCACGATTTCCATAGAAGGCGTAATGGGAGCAGAGTGACATGACAGTTCTGACGTTCGTCGGAAACACCCTAGTTTCTCCTGTCAAGCACGCCATCATGTCACGCACTCAATTGCTTGCATTGCCACTACTTATGTCCTCGGTGAAAGCAGACGTCGGACTGAAACCGGGTGAGCATTCTAGTAGAGCGGGCCTGCATGCTGGCCGAGCTCTGGGTACCGAGACCCTAACACCCGCAGGTATGGGGACATTATTTCTTCACCCAACGCGGAAAAGCACGGAGTCTACTGTTCGACACCGGCCACCATCACTGATTGGACAGGCATACTAAGGCCTGAATGAAATCATGGTGTCAGTACATGTACGTACACCTCGCAGTATACCGAAGATTGGTCTCCGACCTGAACTATAATCGTAGCGTTTTCCCAAACACGATTTCATGTGCCTGATGAGTCTGGGAGAAAGCTGGTCAGCTGGACACCCTCGAAGGAAAATGCCTAATAGGGGGTCTGGTAGATAATCTGATACATTTGGTTGATTATTGTAACTCCTTTCCACTCATCGTCCGTGATGGCATCTGAGTAAGTGATACCAGCAGCTCTCTGAAGCGTATTGTTGAGGACAGTGCGTAGGAAAAAAGTCCAGTCGGTATCGCCCCTCGCCCCATTGGGCATCGAGGCAGCGCTCAAGGCGAAAGAGGATCCTTCCTTGACCCCACGCCCTAAGATCTTTGACGAGTTTGCACTCACGGATCGAGTTGGGCTTGTGTCGGGTGGAAACAGGGGCCTTGGGCTCGAGATGGCGATTGCATTCGCTGAAGCGGGTGCGAGGGTGGTCTACTGCTTCGATCTGCCACAGGGCCCATCAGACGAGTTCAAGGCGTCCCAAGAATATGTGAGCAGGTTAGGAAACGGATCGAGACTGGAGTACTTTAGTGCCGACGTGAGGGATCAGAACTTGCTGTGGAAGAAAGCAGAGGAAATTGGGGACAAGGAGCAGCGATTCGACTTTTGCGTTGCAGCTGCCGGGATCTTGAAGCCGGAGATGGACTGCTTGGAGTATCCTGCGCAGGAGTTCAGAGATGTGAGTGGGTATCCGATCGAAATCGGTGTTGATTGACGGTGGCTGCGTGTAGGTGATCGAGGTAAACACGACGGGAGTGCTGTTCACGGCACAAGCAGCCGGGCGGCAGATGGCCCGGTTCGACCACGGTGGGAGCATTATTTTGATCGCATCCATGTCGGGAAGTATTACGAACAGGGTGAGCAGGCACAGTCCTTGATGGGGAGAGGGGCGACACTGAGTGCTGCACAGGACCACGCATGGGTATCGTACAACACGTCCAAGTCTGCCGTGTTGCAGATGGCGCGTAGCATGGCATGCGAGCTTGGACCGAAGAGGATTCGAGTGAACACACTCTCACCTGGGCATATCTATACGCAGTGAGTATGTAATTATGGAGTGGCGTACGTCAGCTGACGTGGATCGATCAGGATGACTGCGGCGTATCTGGACAAGCAGCCGCAGCTGTTTGATAAGTGGTCCGGGTTGAATCCACTTGGACGGCTTGGACGACCCGATGAGTTGCGGGGTGTTGTGACGTGGCTCGCGTCGGACGCATCGACGTTCTGTACTGGGAGCGAGTGGGTATTTTAAGTGGTTTGGATGGTGTATTATTACTGACAAGTTTTTAGCATTTTGGTGAGCGGAGGACACCATGCGTGGTAGATAGGTCACGTGTATGATTATGGCTGTAAAGATGTGACTGTGTGACATATTACTAAAAATGGGATGATCTCGATCGGCGCAGCAGAGGCGACTGCGGATTGTCGAAATGCGCAGACGAAGCAAAACCGCGAGTTCGACCTTGCACTCAACCGCCACTAGCGTTGCGTTATGGACACTCAAAAACAACACCCTCGACGCGAACACGCCCAGCCAACAGACATCGCTGACCGTATCGTCGCGCTCCAACGTAGAAACGCAAAGTAAGCGAACAAACCCACCCTCCACGCTCACTCGTCTCATCACACCCCCAGCGCGACACGACGCACAGACCGTCCCCCACCTCCCCCCCAGACCTCCCCCCGAAAACACCACCCCGTCTCCCCCCCAGAGGCAGATCCAGACGACTTTTCCCGCCGTCTCAAGATATCCGCACCACCCCGCCCCTCCCAGCAGTCCAAGCAGCAGCATAGCAAGCTCTACAACCCTGACACTGACCCAATACCTCTGAGACGCTCTCACGACGCAGAGACCGTCTCCGATGCGACAAGCAGCTCCTATCTCCCTCGAAATCCCACCGCCTCGCACCAGCGTGATGCCCCTTCCCACCCCCGTCTCTTCGATCACCGCAAGGACGACCCTGTCCGTTTCGCCGTCCTCGCTCGTCCCTCGGGCTGTCCAAAGTCATCTCCAGCCCAAAAATCCTCTGCCGATTACGTATCCGCTTCCTCCACCTCCTCATACGCCCACTCCGTCACCTCTAGTTTCACTCTCTCCTCCGGCACAACCGACAACTCCTCTGCTTCTTCCGCTCTCTTCGACGGAAAGCCTCGCGAAGAGCCCGGAAACAATGCCTTTGCTGTACAGCTCAAGAAGCTTTACCGCAGCATATCCGCATTGGAGTCCAAAATTCTGACAGAGGACACCGATGAGCACCCCGAAGATTCCCGTGTTCTCCTCCACGCTCGTGCTCGCGAAGTGTCCGACGAAGAACTCGAACAGAAAAAGTGGCTGAAGCTGATAACCGACCATAAACGGTAAGTCAATCACCAACACTTGACAACATACGTCATTCTCATGTCCTACACCAGACTAGCTGAAATGATGCACAATTTAATGGAGATCTCTCTCGCTCCCTCCGTCCCCGCCTCCTTGCGCGTTATTCCCACAAAGTACAATATCATCATCAGACTCTGGACCCATGCCTTCCACAAGCTCCTCGAAGCTCTCCGTCGCGCTTCATTTTCGTCCCCTCTCGCACTCGAGCACCTTCAGGATTTCATTTACTTCGCCTACACCTTCTACACAGGTCTGCTCGAGGAGCCATGTCTCAAAGCCTTCCGCTCTGGTTGGCTGGAAGCCCTCGGTGACCTCGCCAGATACCGCATGGCTGTGGCCGCCATGGTCACAAGTAACCAGCTTTCTGGTGCTGCACTCACCACAGATGCCGTCTCTCAGGCAAATGCAATCTCTGGCGATGATGTCGCAGGTAGTCAGAAGAGCAAGTCACAGATCAGCATCAGGACAACTTCTCTTCGGCCAGCAGCCCGGATCGACGATTCCCCTACTCCCAGCGTCGGTGTCGTGGCCGCCCGGATGATGGAAGTCGAGCCCGAAAAGGAACGCTGGCGCTGCATCGCAAAAGACTGGTACGCACAGGGCATCGCAGACACCCCCGGCGCGGGGAAGCTTCACCATCATCTTGGCCTCCTCAGTCGCGAAGCTGAGACCGAGGAGCTCCGGGCAGTTTATCACTTCGTAAAGAGGTTCGTCCGCGTCTCCATCAACCTAGCTCACGCTAACCATCAATGCTCTAGCATGACCACCATCCATCCATTCTCGACGTCGCGGGAATCCGTACTTCCCGTGTGGTCGTCGACGGCGCAGGCCAGGCGATCTCAAGCAGATGCGACCGTTCCAGAACTGTTCGTCCTGCTCCACGGCATGCTGTTCACCAACATTCAGCTCGACGATTTCGTTCCCACCGTGTCCCGCTTCCTCGAACGCCTCGAGATCGAGGGCGCCGAGGAACGCGAGTGGATTATGATGGCTGTGATCAATATTGGTGCCGCCATGGAATATGGGCGGCTTGGCGGTGTCTTGCGGAAGATGGGCAGCATGAGCGCCCGCGATCCCACGTCATCAACACCCTTCCGCGTTGTTGCAAAGCGCAACGCACCCACTCAACCCGAGGAAGAAGGTGGTGAAATGCGCATGGACGTGGACGACGACGCGCTGAGATCCTCCCCACCCCAACCACACACAACGTCTCCGTTGTTGTCGGACGGCTCAGTGTCCCCCGAACTTTCTCCAGCGTTCAAGTACGCGATGCAGCTCTCCTTCTCGATGCTCTCTTTCGTTCTCCGCAACCCGGCGCGCAAAGCCTCGCCTTTTACAAAGTCTACCTTGAATCCCTATCTCTCTGTATTCCTCACGTTCCTCGCCACCATCAGTAAAAATTCCGAAACGCTTGCGATCCTCGAACGCTTCATTCCCTGGGAAGACTTGGCATCATTCTTCGCCTCCATCCCCAAGAATGTTTATAGCTCCCAGGGCTTAGAAGTTCCTGCCCCCGCAGGCACGGAACGTTGGGCGATGCTCACGAGCGGCTGTGCTCCCCCCCTTCCCGAGGACTGGTGTTTGCGTGGAATGGAATGGGTCGGTCGCAAAGTGTTCGAGCGCGGATACTGGAAGAGTGGAGAAGACCGTCGCGTGGAGATTGAAGCATTGGACATGGAGGAAGGCGGACAGTTGACTGATGGCATCATTGAAGACGACAACGACGACCGACCCGGCCGTGAATGCAAGGATGAGACTACCCAGCGCTGGACGAGAATCTCGCGTAGTGCTATCAACTTGGCTGGTCTCGTTGACGGGTTTACATGGATGGAGGGGACGCGCGAGTGGAAAGTCGATGGCACGTTGGAGGCAAAGGTCCGGCAATGGAAAGATGAAGATCGCCACGAACGCGAACAAGAAGAGCTTCGTCGTAGAGGTCGGAGATGGACTGATGACGCGATGGACATTGACACCGAGGACACAGGAGTGGACGAATCTTCGGAAAGTGAGGACTCGGAGGACTCGGAGGAGGTCAAGGCGCTCAAGGTAAATGAATACTTGATTTCGTCGTTTGCGTTGGCTTATACGTTTGCAGGCACGGCGGCGATATTTACGATCCATGCTCGCGTCGGCCCAGCGACTTCCACCGTCCACTTCGACACATCGCTCAAAGCGTCATGCACGCCAGACTGCCGCGTCTATGCCAACGTTGAACGTCGTTCCCGGTTACAGCGTCCTGGTACTCGACACAAACATTCTTTTATCGTCATTATCCATCGTTGTTTCGATAATCGAGTCGCTCCGCTGGACCGTCGTCATTCCCGTTCCCGTTATCATGGAGCTCGATGGCCTTTCCTCCAACACATCCCAGCTTGGCGAGACCGCACAAGAGGCCGTTGCTTACATCACATCTCACGTCCGATCGCACGCGACGTCCCTCAAAGTGCAGACGTCCAAGGGAAACTATCTTACGTCCCTCAGTGTGCGAACCGAGCAAGTTGTGTTTTCCGACGATGGATCGTGGGAACGATGTATGGACGATCTCATCCTCAAGGCTGCCATCTGGCAGGACGAGCACTGGATCGATCGGTCTGCGCTTCTCAAGGGTGGTGCAGCCGTAAAAGACACGAGCAATGCCGTCAAAGTGGTGTTGCTGAGTCTCGACCGTAATTGTGAGTGGCCTTTTTCTCCCTCCTTTTGGTTACGTTTGGCCTCATGGTGTCTTGCTTTCTCAGTGCGGCTCAAGGCTCGCTCACGGCAGCTGTGCGCAGCAGGCGAGAAGGACTTGGCTACTATTCTCGCCCGTGGGACGTAAAGCAGACAGGAGCAGTTACTACGATTTCACTCGTTATTCGATCTTTGATCCTCTTGTGATCTAATCTTGGATAACTCAACTCTACCCATGGCACGCCAAGAGGCGGACTGTAGCCAGTGTAGGACCCCACGACGGGGAGTTAAACGTTGAATTCATGTTGAAGATCTTCTTGATCGATACTCTGGCAACATACCCTCACCCTCATTGTATACCGATAGGCGTTGTATTCTCTCCTTGCTATTTACCACGATTAATTTTATTTCTTGTTTTACCAAATGGAGAACAGTCTCGAATTCCTGTCTATAGTACATCTCGATCCGCCTGTATGCCATCTACTCGTAAATCATCGTTTTCTGAGTGAGATTGTATTGGAGAGTTCCCTCGGGGAACCACCTGGGAGGTGGGTGAGTGACAGGGATACCAAACGATTTCACAACCTACAAAGCAATCTCCTTCTCGGCGTTCTCGACGGAATCGGAGCCGTGACAAATGTTGCGACCGGTAGCGAGGGCGTAGTCACCGCGGATAGTTCCTAGGATACGCGTGCGTTCAACGATGATCGGGCGGCAGAACGCGGAGCGAGCACATACCAGGCTGAGACGCAAGCGGGTTAGTCGCCCCAAGCATCGCACGGCCCGTCTTGACGGCATCGAGACCCTCAAAGACCATACAAAACACAGGGCCGGTCTGCATGTACTGGATCAAGCCGGGGAAAAATGGTCTTTCTTTGAGATCGGCATAGTCTGTGACGGATGCATCAGTGGGGACATGGGGACAGGTGGGGCGATTGGGGTACGTTTTTCGAGGTGGTCTTTTGGGGGGAGGGCGAGTTTGGCGGCGATGAGCTTGAAGCCGCGTTTCTCGAATCGGGTGAGGATCTCGCCGACGAGACCACGGTCGACACCGTCGGGCTGTTCAGACGGTGTCGATGGACGAAAAAGGGGAGACGAGGGGGTAGATACCATACCTTGATCATGATGTAGGTACGTTCGCTGATGTTGGGTGCCATGACTTGGATCGCAATGGTATCGAAGAAATTGAAGACGCGTCCGTCTTTTATAATCTTATCGCTCGTTCTTGTAGACAAACATGGACAAACAATGTGTTCCGAGTGGACCCGGGTTGTCAACTTTTTCTTGATTAAGAACGACAATGAACGCGCTCGGGCCATCCCTCGCACCGTATGTGCGCTCGTCCCGCTCACTCAAGCGGGTGGTTACCCCCATTGCTCACTGGTATGCTGACTTGATGGGCTACCGCCGGATGGGCCTCAAGTATGATGACCTCCGTGCGTGCTCCCTCTATGCGTCATACACTATTGCTCACGCTCGCGTCACACAATAGAAATGGAGGAACTGCCTGAAGTACAGAGGGTGCGTCACGCTTGCAACAAAACGGCCATTTGATCGCGACAATGTTTCAACTTAGGCTTTGGGACGTCTGACGCCCCGTGAAGCGTACGACCGTGCATACCGCATGAAGATATCACTCCATCAGAGCGCCGTGCACAAGGACTTGCCAAAGGACAAGTGGGTCTCGGCCAAAGATGTATGCGTGGCGCTATGAGTTCTGGGATGCTTGCTGACTCTTGTCCGACAGGACATTCGTTACCTCAAGCCACATATCGAGGGTGTCATCAAGGAGGACGAGGAGAGAGTCGCTTGGGACAACATGACCGTCAGCCGAAAATAGACACCTTTCATTCAATGTAGACGAGCTCGCTGCATAGTGTTGCATTGCATTGCATTCAAACGGCACTCTAGGAATTCATTCTAACAATTACACCGATACTACATTGAATCAGTCCCGACCCTTTTGAAACTAGTTTTACAAGGCCTTCTCAAGAGGAGAAACAACATTTTTGCCCTGGTAGAAACCGATCACTTTCTTGGCGACCGCGGCAATGTCTGGAGTCACAAGCGTCAGTCCAAATCCCAGATGCCAATGAAATGCACGCACTGGTACCGGTAATCCCAAATTTCTCGTACACCTTTTGGTATGGGCCGGATGAACCCCATCCTGGTAATCCGTGTTGCTACGAATAGTCATGAGTACAACTATCCCATAACACAGGATTCAGCTTACCTCGTGACTGTACTTTTGCCATCCCAGGGTCGACAATGCCTCCAACGATAGAATCGGTGCCCCACTCCTCAGGACGCTCAACCTATATGCCTTGTCCTGCTTGTCGAACACCGACCAACACGGCAAGCTCACAATCCGGACTTTAAGGCCCTCGGTTTTGAGCTTGCTTGCGGCCTCCAATGCGATTGGGACTTCGCTTCCGCTGCTGACAATTGTCAAGTCCTCCTTGCCCTCCACCTCATAAAGTACGTATCCACCGCGCGTCGCACGTTCAATCGTGGAACCCTCAAGGTTGGGAAGATTCTGGCGTGAGAGGGAAAGAATGGATGGAGTCTCTTTGCTTTGGATTGCGACCAAGTAGGAAGCAGAGGTTTCATTCCCGTCTGCAGGGCGCCAGAAGTCGAGATTGGGTATAGCACGCAAGTGCGCAGCCGTTTCAACCGGCTGGTGAGTCGGCCCATCTTCACCAAGCCCAATAGAATCATGGGTCGCTATCGTGCAACACAGGTCAGCGGACCAATGAAACAGCAAAGCTCAAACACCACCTACCAACCCAGATGACCTGGTGCTTGCTGAGAGCTGACAATCTCACAGCGCCAGCAGCATACGAGACAAAGTTCTGCAATCAAATGAAAAGTTAAAACAACATCAACCAGTTCCCCGTGGCACGCACCATGAAAGTCCCCACGAAGGGTATAATACCGCCATACGCCGCCAGGCCGTTGGCAATTGCACCCATGCCATGCTCACGGACACCATAGCGGATGTAGGTTCCCGAGTAGGTCCCCAACCCAGTAGCGGGAGGCTGGAAATCGACGGTCCCCTTAGCCTTGGTAAGATTACTACCTGTCAAATCTGCCGAACCTCCCATGAGGTCTGGGAGCTTCGGCGTGATAGCAGTCAAAACTATTTCGGAGTATTTCCTGGAGGCTTGCGCAGCGTCACCGGGCTTATAGATCGGCAGGGACTTCTCCCATCCATTGGGAAGTTCTCCAGCAATGCGACGCGTGAGTTCCGCGTGCTCTTTCGGGTAGACCTCCCCATACTTGGCAAGCAACGTCGTCCAAGCTGTCTCGAGCTCGGCGCCCCGGCGGGCGGCTGCCTTGTATGTCCTGTAAGTCTCATCGGGAACGTGGAATGTCTGATCCGGTGGGAAACCAAATTTAGTCTTGAGAGATTGAATATCATCGGCCTTCAGGGCTGTGCGACATTAGACGGAGCCAGGGGTATTGTGCAATAATATATCCACGTACGAGACCCATGGACGCCGTGAGTACCCTGTTGCTTAGAGCCATACCCAATCGTCGTTCGGAGACGAATGAGGGTTGGCTTGGACTGCGAGCGACGAGCAGCTGCGATCGCATTGTAGATTCCGTCAAGATCGCTACCGTAGCTGGTTGGCAAAAAGACGGAAAAACTAGTCGCGCACATTACCTATCACCATCTTGAACAGGAATGACCTGCCAACCATATGCCAAGAAACGCTGAGTAACATCTTCGGTGAACGCCACGGCAGTATCACCATCGATAGAAATATCTGTAGAGGGAATTATTATCAAGAACACGTTACAAAGCACCCAAACTCACGGTTGTCGTCATAGATCTGTAATCGATTGTGAGCACTGCAGAGGTATCTCACGAACGTGAGATGTACGCACGACGATGAGGTTGCCTAGTTGCAAGTGGCCCGCGAGAGAGGCGGCCTCGGATGCAACACCTTCCATGAGACAACCATCCCCGGTGAAGACTGATGGCACGAATATTAATAAATCGACCGGGTAACTTGTAACGGCGCCCACCATAGGTGTAGTTGTTTATGAGTTCATAGTTCTCGCGGTTGTACAGGGCGCCGAGGTGAGCCTGAGCAATGGCAAGGCCGACACCATTTGAAAAGCCTTGACCGAGGGGACCAGTGGTGACCTCGATACCTAGACACGATTTCAATCAGAATGCGAGATAGGGATTGTCAGTGTTATACTACCATCAGTGTGATGTGCCTCTGGGTGACCGGGGGTCAACGAGTCGAGCTGTCTGAATGCCTTGAGGTCATCTAGGGAGAGCTTATATCCGAGCAGGTGCAACAGAATGTACTGTAAAGCACAACTGCATTCAAAGACGGGTCAGGGGCTACACGAGTGAACTTGACGATAGTCAGCTTACGCGTGTCTTTGAGGATAATATGAGTAATTAATCGGGGCAAAGGAACGAAACATACTTACCCGTTGGAGAGCACGAAGCGGTCACGGTTGAACCACTTGGAATTGCTAGGATTCGCGTTG
This sequence comes from Zangia roseola, assembly GCA_038090095.1. Lineage (NCBI taxonomy): Eukaryota > Fungi > Basidiomycota > Agaricomycetes > Boletales > Boletaceae > Zangia > Zangia roseola. The sequence continues at coordinate 6,390 of JBBPMD010000632.1, read as the reverse complement.
AAGAACCTAATATGCCTCTGTAAGGAGGGGGCAAGTATTGATTTGGGAACAACTACTACTTGGTGAAAAGCACATGTGCGGCTGGGGCCATGCCCATCGGAGCGCCTGAAAGATCGAGGTCAGGGATAGCGCGAAAGACGGGCCGTGATGATGCTCACCAGGGTGGCCAGAGTTTGCCTTGCCGACGACGTCAGCGGCGAGGGTGCGGATAGTGGCAACACCGGTGAGATCGGTGGGATTGAATAACTGAGACATGGTTGATGATGAGGAGCGATAAATGGCACAAGTAAGCGGGATGCTGATTAAATAGACATGAAATTGATGAATATTATATTTGACATTTCCCACCTTCTGACATGCATCCTCAACTTTCTGACAAACACGATGACGGTCGGTGCATCTCTTTTCCGTTCTCTCATCCGTCCTCACAATCCCACAGCATGTCGTGACTTCATCAAGGCCCTCGATATCTGCCACACAAGCAGCTGGAAACGTTTGACTGGCGGATGTAATGACCAAAAGTCCGCTCTCATAAAGTGTCTCCGCAAGGAGGTAGGCATCCCAATTCTTTCCACACCCAGGCCATTTCGGGATCTTTCACAGAGTCGAGAGCGTTCGAGTCGCAACCGCGCCGCAGCCAAAGAACGCCGGCAAAGGGCTGAACAAGTCTGGAAGGAACTCCATGAAGATGATTAGCTCATCCCTTTTCACAAGTCTAGTATCAACGGGGCCAAATTATTGTCCCCGTACGTACACAAAATGTTACTGTCCGTTTACCTACAAACGGACATAGCGAATCCCGGTGGTCCTGTTACTCGGTTTGGTGATCAAACTTTGAATGAAATTTAGTTTTCCATTGAATTGTTCGCAACGACTTGCTACTTCAAGTTGAACAGGTGAAAATCAAGGCCAGCTGTCAAGGAATAGAAAATGTTGAAAATGTAAATGCAAATGGTGATCTGAGCTCGAGGATGAGTCCTATGAATTACTGCTCTCCTACAGGAACAGAGTTGCCAGTCTCACTACTTTTGTACCCTGTGAGGGAGAGACTCATGCTCTATTGGCCAATCTGTCATTTACACTAATTGTGTGAGATTGGCCAATGTTGGCTGGTCAGTCATTCATGTAAAATGTCACATTGGCTGGAGGCTGGCAATTTGCAAGAAAATGTTACTAGTTTTATGTGATCCTATACAGTGATTATTCAAAGTGGCAAAGCTATTATAGTGTAGTTCTTGGTTTAAATTGGCCATATCTCTGTCATTGTGAGTGCACATTGTACATTATAAAGCTCAAACAGTGGAATGGCTTGGGGAGTCACTGTAATGTGGCATTAACATATTCAGTATTATTCACACTATAGTTTTTTAGTGAGGGTTACTCTGTCCCTCAGGTGAGATGTACATATAATGCTAGGGAAGCCTCCAAGGGTGTTCTGAACATTGCAATGCTGACTTCCTGGAACTTCTGACAATCATATGAACAAAAAAAGTGTCCTTGAATATAGGATTGACAAGTGACTAATATGTACATTTGCATAGGTAACAACACAGGATGTAACATGTAACATGCAAACAAGATAACCATTAGAATACATCAGATTGGGATGATCTCCAACAAGAGGTCCATGACTCCCCAAATAAAGAGCCATCAAAATCAAGTTGGTGAATGTATTCAGGAGATATGATCAAAGAATGCACTGGAAGGTATGAGAGTTGTCTATTCCAAGGAGCAATCCAGCCAAAATAGAGACCACTAGAGGATTGAATCCAGCCATTTTCCTTACAATGTAAACCACCATAGAAATCAGGGTGTGTCATTGATACTTTGAGTGAATGAGCCTTTGAGGTATAGAAATAATGCCTGCCAAGAGGAGAATGAGCAACAGAGACTGAATCTGTACTATGCTCCTAGAATAGGCTTGCCACACTCTCACCAGTGGTTGAATTCCACACCCTGATGGTCTTGTCTATTGAGTCAGAGACAATATGACTCCCATCTGGAGAATAGGTAACAGACAAGATTGCTTCTGTATGCCCCTGGAATGGACCTGCCACACTCTCACCAGTAGTTGTATTCCACACCCTGATGGTCTTGTCCTCTGAGCCAGAGACAATATGGCTACCATCTGGGGAGTAGGCAACAGACCGGACTGATTTTGTGTGCCCCTGGAATGGACCTGCCACACTCTCACCAGTGGTTGCATTCCACACCCTAATGGTCCTGTCCTTTGAGCCAGAGACAATATAATTGCCATCTGGGGAATAGGCAACAGATGTGACTGAATATCTGTGCCCCTGGAATGGACCTGCCACACTCTCACCAGTGGTTGCATTCCACACCCTGATGGTCCTGTCCCAAAAGCCAGAGACAATATGGTTGCCATTTGGGGAATAGGCAACAGATGATACTGGGGATGTATGTCCCTGGAATGGACCTGCCACACTCTCACCAGTGGTTGCATTCCACACCCTGATGGTCTTGTCATCTGAGCCAGAGACAATATGACTGCCATCTGGGGAATAGGCAACAGACAAAACTGGTTTTGTATGCCCCTAGAATGGACCTGCCACACTCTCACCAGTGGTTGCATTCCATACCCTGATGGTCTTGTCCACTGAGCCAGAGACAATATGGCTGCCATCTGGGGAATAGGCAACAGACAAGACTGGTTCTGTGTGCCCCTGGAATGGATTTGCCACACTCTCACCAGTGGTTGCATTCCACACCCTGATGGTCTTGTCCCAAGAGCTAGAGACAATATGGCTGCCATCTGGGGAATAGGCAACAGACAAGACTGGTTCTGTGTGCCCCTGGAATGGACCTGCCACACTCTCACCAGTGGCTGCATTCCACACCCTGATGCTGTCATCTGAGTCCCCTGAGCCAGAGACAATATGACTGCCATCTGGGGAATAGGCAACAGATGATACTGGGGATGTGTGCCCCTGGAATGGACCTGCCACACTCTCACCAGTGGTTGCATTCCACACCCTGATAATCTTATCCCAAGAGCCAGAGACAATATGGCTGCCATCTGGGGAATAGGTAACAGAATTGATAAAAGATGTGTGCCCCTGGAATGGACCTGCCACACTCTCACCAGTGGTTGCATTCCACACCCTGATGGTCTTGTCTATTGAGCCAGAGACAATATGGCTGCCATCTGGAGAATAGGCAACAGACTCAACTGGTTCTGTGTGCCCCTGGAATGGACCCACCACACTCTCACCAGTGGTTGCATTCCACACCCTGATGGTCCTGTCTCTTGAGCCAGAGACAATATGGTTGCCATCTGGGGAGTAAGCAACAGACTCAACTGGTTCTGTGTGCCCCTGGAATGGACCTGCCACACTCTCACCAGTGGTTGCATTCCACACCCTGATGGTCTTGTCATCTGAGCCAGAGACAATATGGCTGCCATTTAGAGAATAGGCAACAGAATTGACTAAAGATGTATGCCCCTGGAATGGACCCACCACACTCTCACCAGTGGTTGCATTCCACACCCTGATGGTCCTGTCTGATGAGCCAGAGACAATATAGCTGCCATCTGGGGAATAGGCAACAGATGAGACTGAAGATTTGTGTCCTTGCATGACATGAACTTCAGCAGGCCAGTTAAATGGTTGCCCAGAAGGAATGGAGACATGCTTCAATAGTTGTGACTGCCAACATTCACAAAGGGGGGATTTCGAGGGAGTCTGGGGCATGGCAGACAGGTAAAGGTGGGAGGTACATTCTCATAGCACTGGAGCAAACACTTGAATGAATTTGGATGTGTCTGATCCAAGGGCAGCTATCTTCTTGTCCTGTCATGTGTTGCTTAGTATGTATTACCTTCATTATGATCATTTACATTTATCTCACCTTGGCCCAGGTTCTCAGCATGCTGCAGGTATGTATTGCAGATAAGATAGTGGTGAGTGGTGAGGAAAGAGAGAGCAGGCTGATGGCTTCAAGCCAGTAGGGAAGGTAGGACTTCAAGAAATGGCTAATTTCATCCAATAGATCTGGGATACAGTTGACTTGTGTAATGTGGTGCATCCAGTATCGACATGAATATGAGAGGTGTGGTGGAATAGCCTTGATCACCTGGGTTGACAGATCAGGGACAGCAGCATTCAAGAGTCGGGAGTCCTTTAGGTCACAGATGTTGAACCTAAGCATCCTGCGCATACAAGCTAGCAATGCCCGTCCGAGCGTGAGAGAATGTTGGGATGATATGCGGACGTGGAACGTGAAGCTGCGAGTCTCATCGAGCAGGAAATCATGGAATGATGTGTGGAGTGGGCGAATGGGTCTCTCTTTATCAAGCACACCATCCAGCAGAGATCCCATAGGTCCGATGATATCTTGGACATCCCGGTTGTCATCAGAGTCGAAGAGCACAGAGAGGGAGTTGAGGGACAGTGGCTCCTTCAGGGCAAGCACGATAGCCATCACCTCTTGGAAGCGCTCTCGGGCCTTGTTGACGGTGAAGAGTTCTCCTAGTATTCTCCCGTAGAGTTCATCGAGCGGACGGGTGTCGGGGTTGTCGTTTTGCAACACTATCTTGAGCCGCTCCGACGGATTAAGGCCTAAACTACCAACGCCACGAATGAATTTGCACGCGGTTGCAGCCCATTGGAAGAGATGTTGGGAACGTTCAACGAGTAGTCGACACGACTCCTGGTCAGGCCATGTTGGCGCAAATCCGGAATTTTCGTGAAGGGAGTAATAGATAAACTTCCTAATGTCTCCATCAATGACGTCATTGGAGATATGCCCTATGTGCTTATGAGTGACGTGAGGGCCTGACGGAAGTGCGGTGAGGATATCGCTTTCCGGGCGAGTCGTGATCAGGAAGCGAAGATTTCTCGGCAGGTTGCATTCAGGGTTGTGTCTTGACAGTGCAGCCAGAAGCTGGCGGCGGTCGTCTTGATTCCCGCACTCATCGAGGGCGTCAATAACGATGACTAGAGGCCCGATGGTGTGAAGACCCGCACTGGGCCCAACAATAAGCCGCTGGATCTGTTCTGAAGGGGACGTCGATGTACGGAGCGCTCGATGGTCTTTCACGACCCCCCAAAGTACGGACTTGAACTGACCGTCATGGTCTGCGAGGTCGCGCGCGATAGTGCTGAAAAGGTTTTGTGGATTTCGTCTCGTGGCGTCTGTCCTGGAGAAGCAGTATGAAGACCCCAGTCTCTCTTGTCCGTCATACAAACGAGCGATCGAGTGAGCTACCGCAGATTTTCCCGACCCGGCAACGCCGGTGAGCAGACACACTCGCGGGGCATCTTCGTCGGGATTGTTGAGGATGTCACAGATCTCCTGAAGGAGAGATTCGCGAGTTCCAGGTAGGCACTCTTTTTCCCATGTGTACCTAACACCCGGCGCATACGGAATGTCGTTCAGGTCGATGGCTTCCGCTGGATTGTTCGTCGATGAACAGCTGACCGAGATGAAGAGCCCAAGACCCACCGGCATGCTCCAGGGCATCCATCATACGAACGACAGTGAGCCCGGTCTGGAGTGTGACTCCCTGCAAGAGTGCGGTCTTGAGTTCTTGAAATTTGTTCTCGTAAGCCGTGATCCTTGCGTCGACGTCAGAGACAGTGTACTTTGCCATCCGAATCCCTAGATACAGAGAGATAAGTTACAGAAGTCCTGGCATAGTGCAGTTGAGGACTGACAGAAGCTCTCTTGTTTGGCGTACTCGGAAATGAAGTATCCACACTCCGTCACTTGCTGGATTAAAAGCGTCACTGTCTTGATGTGCGATTTGATCTTCTCCAACGGTTCTGCATCCTCAACGAACGCAAAGACGTTGCTCATTGTACCCGCTAAGCGGCCGATTCGATCATCGCGATCTTTCTGGTTTACAAGTACCTGTGTGAATCACGCAGACCATCGGTGAGAGCGCGAATACTGAGATAGCAACAGGCAAACCTGGTTTGCGGCTGATATGACGGACCAAGCCAACGACGCGTATGGGTGGATCTGCAATTAGTTCAGCACACGAGCCAGCTGCGATACTGAACACTGAATACCTGTGCGATATCGGTCACGATCTTGTTGAATGAGCTCAACCGGCCCAACAGAACTCCCCACGTGTTCTCGAACGTCTGGACCTGCGCGATGACATTTGTCCCTGCGTCGACTCCCGAACTCACGAGGCTCATAACCACAGGGGTGGATGTGAGGGGAGCAACCATCCCGGTTGCCCGATCGATAGCGTCGGCAGCCTGAAGCTGGATCGCATCGACGCCTTCGGGTAAGTTGGCGATGAGCGCAAACTTGATCGTAATCTCAGAGAGATCGGACTTGTTGGAGGAGTGACCCTTCCTAAGGGTCCCTTCGAACACTTTTAACCGTAGAGATCAAGTTAGTAAGAATCGATGATGC
>JBBPMD010000631.1:0-16949 GCA_038090095.1 Zangia roseola | reverse complement strand
GGCTGTGTATTTATTACATAAGCGTCGTACCATTCCTACTATTAATCCCATTGGATGATAAGGAATGATGGATGACTGATCATAGGGGTTGGTACCTTGATGCTGATGCGTCAGGTATCTATGAGGCATGTTATAATTGATGTGGCAGGAGAACGTTCCTTGATGGAAATGTGTACTGCTTCTGACCACGATCGGATCTGTGATATATTAAAAGAATGCTGTTCAGGCTGTGTTATTGTGGCAGCCAATCAGAGTGTGTTCCGAGAACAGCCTTAGCATGAGGCATAGTTACGTAAGCATTTGGTCTAAAACCTTTGAGGGTTGAAGACTTGAGCGTTCGTCTTTAGTTTGTTGTCATAAGGTTGGAAGAAGATAGGGGCTAGATGTGCGTTCGTAACAATGGACACCAAGTATATGAAGGGTATGATCAACAACCTGGATCTACAGCCAAACACAGTCATCAATCGATGGATTGCTGGCATCCTCCTATTCACTTTCAAACTTGTTCACATCCCTGCGGATTGTCATACGGGCGCTGACGGACTCTCTCGCTGTCCCTGTGCTGACGCTGACCCTCCGGACGAGGAGGATCACAAAGATTGGCTCGATAACTCTTACTCCTTTGCCATTACTCTCTTAAACGACCGTTTCTTTCCTCCTCTACTCAACGCTGACTCCCACAGGAACTACACGCCATATATTGATGCGACTAGTGTCCGGACAAACCTGAAAGGGTCCCTGGTTCATGCGATGCTAAATGCAGTCGATCAATCCGCTGAATCTACGGATGTGGATAATCCAACGATTCCTCGCTCCTCCAAAGCTTTTGCAAAAGAGGACAGGATCCATCGCATACACGATTTTCTCCAATCTCGAATTCATCCTGCTAACCTTTCAGACTTGGACTACTCATCCCTCATCAGCGCTGCAATGCGTTTCTTTTTCCACAATGATTCACTCTGGTGTCGAGAACCTCATGGTCACCATCAACTGGTGGTGCCTGAGGAGAAATGGTACGGACTAATTAAGGAGGCGCACGATGGCCTCAGGCACAAGGGTGTCTACACAGTCCGCACTTGTCTTCTCACATGCTTTTGGTGGCCAATGCTAGCGAACAACGTGAAATGGTACATTCGGACTTGTCACGAGTGCCAAATCTGTCAGACGCAAAGGCTGCATATTCTGCCAACAGTCCCGATGATCAGCGGGATTTTCTTCAAGGCACATGTGGATACTATGCTTATGCCTTGTGCAGGCGGCTACCGCTACATCATGCAAGCTCGGTGCGCCATGACAGCATATCCTGAGTGGAGAATGCTCCATACGAAGAACACGGCTGCTCTCACGTGTTTCATTTATGAAGACATCCTCTGTTGATGGGGTGTTTTATCCGAAATAGTTACTGACAATGTATCCGCATTTGTTCAAGCTTTAGATGTCCTTGCACAGCGGTATGGTATCCATCATATCTGCATCTCCCCCTACAACTCTCAGGCTAATGGTGTGGTCGAGCACCATCACTATGATGTCCGGGAGGCCATCATGAAAAGTACCCAGGGGGAGGAGTCACACTGGCCTCGTGCAGCTCACTTGGTCTTTTGGGCCGAGCGCGTCACGATCGTCAAATCAATGGGACTTTCACCGTATTTTATGGTTCATGGCGTTGAACCACTATTTCCTTTTGATTTATCCAAAGCAACATTTCTCGTTCCTCCTCTCGAGACTGACACCATTTCTAGAGCGGACCTGATCACTTGGAGAGCTCAGCAGCTCCAAAAGTGTCAGGAAGACTTAGAGTTGATCTGTGGATGGGTCTTATAGGCTCGTTTTGCATCGATTCGACAGTTCAAAAAGCAGTTCAAGAATCGGATCAAGGACTATGATTTCTCGCCTGGAAGTCTAGTTCTAGTCCGCAACTCTCGCATCGAAAAGGAGCTGAACCGAAAGACGAAGCCACGGTACTTAGGTCCAATGGTGGTTCTTCGCCAGACTACTGGAGGATCATACTTGTTGGTGGAATTGGACAGCGCAGTCTCTAGATTGCGATATTCAGCATTCCGTTTGATCCCATATCATCCTTGGACTCGATCAGCGGTGCCGGTTACGACCATGACTGGCATGGACGAAGAAGAACTCGGAAATCTGGTAGGAATAGACAATGCAGAGCAGAATGACGAGGATGGGGAGCTGGTTGATTCTGACTAGCCTCTCCTCCGCAACTATGATACGTCTACGTTTCTACCCCAGCATTAGTCCAGTGACCTCAATCTTACCCTGGGATTAGTCCAGCGATCTCGATATCAGAAAAAAGCAAAAAACTGTCTTAATGTCTCTCGAACATATTCAACTTCTCTTTCTCTCGCGTTACTCTCTATCCGAATAACAAAATCATCTCATCCTCTCTCGATCTCTCTCTTGTCTCTCGTGTCTCACAGCCCAGATACCTAAACTTACACCTTTGAATGCGCCAAGAGACACAGCACATGTTACGTCTCGCTTTTTCTTCGAAATTCCACGCTAATCTGTGCTAATCTTTTGGGATATCAAAGGTATAGACGATAAAAGAACAAGTCAATGAACACAAGTTGAGCAGGCATCTCACCAAACGGACTATCTCTCTCTCTCTTGATTTCTTTTCTTTCTCGCTTCTATTTCGTTATCTTATCTCTTTTGACTTAGTATTATGATTCTTTGGACTTCACTTCACTCGGATCCCACATCACGCGACTACTCGGACACTCTTCGATTGGGTATCAAGGGGAAGATACAAGTTACTATTCTACTCAATGCTATCTACTCGAGACCCATCACCTTCTTGACCACCTCCAGCTCCCCATACATCAACGCAATGTTGGCCTCCATTCCCTTCAGCTGTGCCTGTTTGAGGTGCAGCCCGGCCTCAATACGAGTCACCGCTATTTGCGCGGTGCTTTGCGGTCCGGTACGGTCGGCCTTCACCCGCTTGGAGGGCCTGTCAGTGTCCAAGTACACGACATGCATGACTGCTGACGGTACACGTCATGACAGACCAGCTAGTGCGTTTGTGGTAGGAAGCCCTGGAAAATGAATTAGTAAAAAGAAAAGAGGAATAAAGAAATCACTTACTTTTGGCGACAGGCTCGATGGCCTTCGCCTTTCCTTTCCCCTTTCCCATCCGACCGCACCCTGACAAGTGTTTGCACAAGCCCTTCTTGGACTTGCAGGGGTTGCAAGCCAAACTGGGCTTGCCTTGGCACGTGAGCACACATTCCGCACAATAAGTGCACGGATTGTCATGCACAACGTCCTTGACATCCTCGATCTCCTCTCTGTCTGGGAGAAAGAGTGGGGCAGCTCTCTGAAAAGTCCTTGTCAATTAACTATGTGCGTGGAGACGTTGCTTGCTTACCTTTCATTTCCTGCCCAGGACCTTGATCGTCGCACTCCTCGGCTCTTCTTGGACTCCCAAGCCTGTGGACAACAGTCTGCTGGCTTGACTGAATCCCTCGCTTGTGGTCTTCTCACTCTCCTGAAGGTTCCGTGTTGCCTCTTCTTCAACGCGTCATCGTTTCTTCTCCTCCTCTTCACGTTGCTTCGCCTCTGCGACTTCTTGCGCCTTCGCCTCTTCTGCGATGCATGTCCTCTCCTCGTTGCGTTGGGTCCGGTACTGGACGCCTGCTTCTGTGCAGGGTCTGAGACGAGAACCAACTTGGGGAGGCATGAAGGCCTCGACCCCCGCAGCCATCGCAGCCTCGAGGGCTGCGGACAACTCCTCCTGCGTAATTGGTCAGACCGAGTCATACGACACCGCATATGATACTCACCATCGTCGACTCCCACTCATCTGTCCAACCTCCTTTCTCCTCAACTGTTGCGCTCTCCTCCAGTCTCGTATCCGCCTTGACCTGGACCGCAGCAATGGTGGCATCGAGCCCGTCCTTGGCCTCCACTTGCTCAGGAGTGAGGGTGGGGCATTGAGTGAACTTCTTGAGTTTTGCAAGGGCGTTGGACATTGTAGGTGTTGTGGTGTTGTAGGAAGATGAAGAGAAAAGTGAGGAGCGGACAAGTTGTGTCTTGCTTCTTATATCTCCGCGATTCAAACTCCGCTCACTGTGGTCGGTGGCCCACGTCAACATTCAGTGGTCCACGTCAACGTTAGGTGGAGTGGTGCTGCACATCATGTGACTGACTGGGGACAGTCTGTCAACAGCTGGCTGCTCAGCTGGAGTTCTCTGTCAGAAACTGAGTGTGATTGCAGAGTATAGTACTACATACCTGGAGTTCTCTGTCAGAAACTGAAGAAAGCGAAGACAGAGAACTCCGACAGCTAAGTAGTGCGAAACACATGCAAACAACTTCTAAATCAAGCAATATAGCAAAAATGCGCACAATGCACAATCACAAAGCTAACAGGCTGTCTACATCCAACAGAAGGCTGGCAGCCGCTTCGTCGCCTATGACGAATTTTTCAGCATCCGAAAGTGCCCTGAGGAGTCCCTGCCTGCTCTTGCTGCTTGAGTGGAGGAGACCATGATTCGCATCAAGGATCTTTGCAGCTCTACATTCGATATCAGCAAACTAGACAACAAGTTGACCTGCATGGCCATGATTCGCTCTCTTGGCCCAGAATACAACCATTTCATCTCATCCCTTGCGCTTTTTTGACCGACCTTGACAAGGTCAAGGTCAAGGCTGCATTCCAGACTGAGGAAATTAATCGTCGCCCTCGCTCTGATCCCCTCTCCACCACCACCACTGACTCAGCACTGTCAACTTCGTCGTCTGAGTGCAATTGTCCCAAACGCGTGCCCTGCGAGTTCTGCGAGAAGCCAGGGCACTGTCAGTGCAAGTGTTATGCGCTCCAGAGAACGAAGTGTTAGCTGCATTGATTGTGCTTGAATGCCTTTCCAATTGCTTTGTCACACATACTTAGAGTTTCAGCCCCTTGGCTATTTGGTAGTGTATCTATCCACTGTATTTAGCCTTGGAGTTCGATGTAATGACTCCTTCAGTCTCTTACATCGAACTCCAGTCGCCCAGTGCAGCTGTTTTATCATGAAGAGAGATTACAAGTTGAACAAGGCGAGGAGAAGAAGGGTGAGAGTGCACAGGCAGTCACAGTGCCGTCTACAGGCTCACAGGAGGTTGTTGAGCGTGTAGGCAATGCAAGTCTTCGTTCCAACCATTCTGACCCCTTCTCGCCGCTCCTTCTCAATGCTGACCACGATTGGAATGCAGACTCAGGCGCCACTGCTCATATGACACCCCATTGCCACTGGTTGCACAATTATACCCCCAAACGCGTCGCAATCAAGCTCGCTGACAACACCATCATCTATTCAGCTGGGGTGGGCTCTGTGGTGTTTAACCCTGTGATTGATGGGAAGAGTGGTCGAGCAGTCGAGTTCTCGAACGTTCTGCATGTTCCTGAGCTGTGGAACAACTTACTCGCAGTGTTGTACCTCACTCGGCATTCCTCCTTTGTTGTCCATATCAATGCTACACATATGATGTTCTGGGGCGCCTCTGGACTGCCTCTCTTCGTCGCTACCATCAACAGTCACAATGCCGCATTTTTGGACGACACAACAGAGCCTGTAACTGAGTATGCGCATCCTGCAACCACGCTGCCACTCGACATGGCGCTTTGGCATCGCAGGTTTGCCGACCACAACATTGGGGACATTAAATCACTCTTTGAGCGCAACATGGTCACTGGGATGAAATTGGACAGCAAATCATCGCCAGACCCTATCTGCAAACCATGCCTAGCAGGGAAGATGAGTGCAAATCCCTTCCCCAGCTCTACCACTCGCTCGTCTCACCCTCTGGAACTCGTGCACTCAGATGTCCACCAAGTGCCCTATGCCACCTTCTCTGGATATCACTATTGGGTCACTTTTATCGACGCCTACTCCAGATATTGATTCATGGTGCCCATTCAAGCCAAATCGGACGTTTTTGAGGCATTCAAGCAGTTCAAGGCATTCGTAGAGAACCAGAGCGAGCGCAAAATTAAGACACTGCGAGACAACAAGGGTGGAGAGTATATGAGCAATGCTATGCTCAAGTTCACCACTGAGTGCAGTATCGAGCGCCAGCACACTGTCCGAGCACGTCCTCAACAGAATGGTGTTGCAGAACGAGCGAATCGTGTCCTCAGCGAACGCATTACTGCCATGTTGAAAAAGTCAGGCCTAGTGATGACTCTCTGGGGGGAAGCACTTGTTAACAGCTGGATGCACACCTGGAGTCCTTTGTCAGAAACTGCGGTGTGATTGCAGAGTATAGTACTACATACCTGGAGTCGTCTGTCAGAAACTGAAGAAAGCGAAGACAGAGAACTTTGACAGCTAAGTAGTGCGAAACAAATGCAAACAATGTCTAAATCAAGTAATACAGTGAAAATGCGCACAATGCACAATCAGAAAGCTAACAGCACTCGCTGCATTGGTCCATGTCTGGAATCGATGCCCTACAGCTGCTCTGGACGACACTACTCCCTTCGAGCGATGGCATGGATGAAAGCCTGATGTCTCTCACCTTCGATGTGCACATCCAGAAGGACAAGCGCAGCGCACTGAAGCCTCACTATGACAAGTGTGTCTTTATTGGGTACCCTGATGGCTACAAGGGGTGGAAATTCTACAACCCGACCACAAAGCGCACAATCATCTCAGAACGCGCTGATTTCGACGAGCGCACCACCACACCTTCTGCCATATCCACACTACTACGTGAGACAACATCATGTCCCTATACTGCGCCAGACACCGACGATGCTGGTGATGACGACGAGTTTGAGGCTCCTGGGGTTCTGCATCCTGGGGAGGCGCCTGGTCCTGCTGACGAACAGGATTCAGAACCCAATACACCCATTGCAGCGCCTCAGCCACTGCCAGTCGCACCAGAGACACCACCACCTCTGCCTGAGCCAGTGCATAGTCCTATTGGCATCGGAGCACGCTTACCACGGCGAACTCGCCAGCGACCGTGCAAATGGTGGAAGCTCAGTCCAGCTCAGCTTATGGACGACTCGGATGACTCTGATAGCGAAGATGCCGACACAGCGCACTGTTTTGCGACAAATACAGTGCATCCAAGGTCATTCAGAGATGCCATGAAGTGAGACGACACTGTGGAGTGGAGACAGACCGCTTTGGATGAACTGGCTGCCCATAAGACCAATGGGACATGGACTCTTGTGGATTGCCCCAAGGATCGTCCTGTGATCGGTTCCAAGTGGGTGTTCACCAAGAAATATCACGCTGACGGCTCCTTTGAGCGATACAAGGGTCGTTTAGTCGCACAGGGCTTCTCCCAGCGTCCTGGATTCGAGTATCTCAAGGTGTTTGCACCCACAGTGCGCCTCCCCACTCTTCGCACCATTCTAGCGCTTGCTGCGATCCATGACCTCCATCTCTGGTCTGTCGACGTCTCAAATGCCTATCTGAATGGCGAAATGGACTGTGACGTCTATATGGAGCAGCCAGAGGGTTTTGAGGAAGGTGATCGCAACCAGACGGTCTGCTTGCTCAAGAAAGCACTCTATGGAACAAGACAAGGTGCTAATCGCTGGCATCACAAGATGCGCTCCACTCTGGTGACTCTGGGATTTACTCAGACTTATTCTGATGCTGCCGTCTATGTCTTCGTCCGAGGTGATGTCCAGATCATCCTGCCTGTGTTCGTCAATGATATGACCTATGCATCGAAATCTCTTGATGCAATCAAGCAGGCGATCGAGGATCTTCGCAAACACTTCAAATTGCACAATCTCAGCCCTACCACAGAGATTCTAGGCATCAAAATCAATCGCGATCGCCAGAATCTCCCAGCGCCAGTACTGCGTCGACATGCTCGCTGGCTTCAACATGGCCGATTGCAAACCTGTGACGACCCCCATGGAGCCTGGTCTCTGCCTTTCGCGCGATCAGAGTCCCAAAACTGCAGAAGAGCGAAATTTCATGCATTCCATTGATTATGGGGACGCTATTGGCTCACTACAGTACTTATCCTGGTGTAGTGCATTGGAATGCGATCAAGCACCTGTTTCGCTACATCCAGGGCTCGTTGACGTTCGGCATTACCTACTCCCCTGATCCTACCTCTTCTGAGCTCTTCAGGACCTATTCCGACGGAAACCATGGTGCCAGTGCATATGTGGTCAAGATTGGTTCTGGTGTCATCTCCTGGATGTCCAAGCGTCAACCCATCGTCGCCCTCTACACTACTGAAGCAGAGTATGTTGTAGCATGCAAAGCAGACAAGGAGATCATCTGGATGTGCAAACTGCTCCAGGAGATAGGTGTCGAGTCTCCTGAGCCTTCGACGCTCCATATGGACAACCAGTTGTTATGAAAATGCGACCAGAGCTGGAATTGAACCAGCGACCTCCCGGGTGTATACCAGGTGCTCTAACCACTGAGCTATTTGGCCTGGGTACTAGTGTCAACACAAGACTGGTTATATCAAGTGTGGTGGTGATAGACACCACTATGGAAATGGACCGATTGCCAAATCCCAACACTTATCTCCCTAATGATTAGCTTCTTACATCGGACTCCAGTCACCCTGTGCAGCTGTTTTATCAGATCAGAGCCCCAAAACAGCAGAAGACTGCACTTTCATGCGTTCTGTCAATTATGGGGGTGCCATTGGCTCATTGCAGTACCTCTCCTGCACTACTCGGCCAGGCAGTGACTGAGGTGCTGCAACTGGTGTATTGGGTTCTGAATCCTGTTCGTCAGCAGGACCAGGCGCCCCCCCAGGATGCAGAATCCCAGAAGCCTCAGACTCGTCGTCTTCACCAGTATCATCGGTATCTGGCACAATATAGGGACGGGATGTCAGCGCATGGGGTGGTGTGGAAGTGGGCGAAGTTGTGGTCGTTCGCTTGTTGAAATCAGCATGTTCTGAGATCATCGTGCGCTTGGTAGTAGGATTGTAGAACTTCCATCCCTTGTAGACATCCAGGGACCTTATGAAGACACATTTGTCATAGTGAGGGCGCAGTGCACTCTGCTTGTCCTTCTGGATATGGACATAGGCGGTCGAACCCCAGACTCATTTTCATCCATGCCACAGTTCGTAGGGAGTAGCTTCGTCCAGAGCAGCTGTGGGGCAATGGTTCCAGATGTGGACCAATGCAGCGAGTGCTTCGCCCCAGAATGACATGGCAAGGCCAGATTCCTTTAGCATTGCTGTGATGCGCTCAGAGAGTGATAAAACAGCTGCACAGGGCGACTGGAGTCCGATGTAAGAAGCTAAAGAAGCAAAACATCGGACTCCAAAGGCTATATACTGTGCCTAGATACATCAACAAATACTAAGTGGCTGAAACTCTAAGTAAGTGTGACAAAGCAAATAGATAGGGATTGAAGCGCAATCAATGCAGCTAACAGAGAGCACACGGTTCGCTCATTCAGCGACTGCATTCTGCTGAGGTCACACTCGGACAGTGTGCTGGCGCTCAATACCACACTCGGTGGTGAATTTCAGCATGGCATTGCTCATATACTTGCCTCCCTTGTCATCTCGCAGAGTCTTTATCTTTCACTTGCTCTGGTTCTCTGCAAATGCCTTGAACTGCTTGCATGCCTCAAAGATGTCCGATTTGGCATGAATTGGCAGCACAAATCGATAGCAAGAGTAGTCGTCGATGAATGTGACCCAGTAGCGATAGCCAGAGTGATAAAACAGCTGCACTGGGTGACTGGAGTTTGATGTAGGAGACTGAAATTAGGTGTCTGATGCGACCACATACCTGGAGTTCGATGTAAGAGACTGAAGAAGTCATTACATCGAACTCCAAGGCTAAATACACTGGGTAGATACAGTACCAAATAGCCAAGTGGCTGAAACTCTAAGTAAGTGTGACAATGCAAATAGAAAGGCATTCAAGCGCAATCAATGCAGCTAACACAGAGAAGGTGGGGTAGGGCACTTGGTGGACATCTGAGTGCACAAGTTCCAGAGGGCAAGTAGATCGAGAGGACGAGCTAGGGAATGGATTTGCGCTCATTTTGCCAGCTAGGCATGGTTCACAGATAGGATCTGGTGAAGCTTTTGTTAGTTGCATTGATTGCACTTGAATCCCTTTGTATTTGCTTTGTCACACTTACTTAGAGTTTCAGCCACTTGGCTATTTGGTAGTGTATCTACCCACTGTATTTAGCCTTGGAGTTCAATGTAATGACTTCTTCAGTCTCTTACATCAAACTCCAGTTGCCCAGCGCAGCTGTATTAACAGCTTTGCTGTCAAGCTTGAGACCAGTTGGTAACCATATTTCATTCAGAGACAAGTTTGATGTCCCCAATGTTATGATGAGCGAATTTGCGGTGCCAAAGCGACATATCGAGTGGCAGGGTGGTTGCTGGGTGTGCATACTCGGTCACAGGCTCTGTTGTACCATCCAAAAACACAGCATTGTGGCTGTTGATGGTGGCGACGAACAGAGGCGGTCCACAAGTGCAAGAGAACGTCATATGTGTGGCATTTGATATGCACAACAAATGAGGAATGACGAGTGAGATACAGAACAGCTAATAGATTGTTCCGCAGCTCAGGAACATGCAAGACGTTCGAAAACTCGACCGCTCAACTGCTCTTCCCATTAATGACTGGATTAAACACCAGAGACTTGATCCCAGCCGAATAAAAGATAGTATTGTCTGCGAGCTTAATTGCGACACGTTTGGGGGTATAATTTCGCAACCAGTGGTGATGGGGGGTCTGAGAAGTGGCACCGGAGTCTGCATTCCAATCGTAGTCAGCATTGAGCAGGAGTGGTGAGAAGGGGTCAGAGTGGTTGGAACGAAGACTTGCATTGCCAGCACGTTCAGCGACATCCTCAGAGCTGTTTGGGCTGGCAGTGGCTGTCTGCACTTTCTCGCCCTTCTTCTCCTTGCCCTTGTTCGTCTTGTAGTAGTTCTTCACCCGGTGGAGCGATCGGCAATCACACTGGCAGTGCCCTGGCCTCTCGCAGAATGAACATGGTGTGTTTGGGGTGCAACCACAGCGCTTTGACTGTGTGGACAGGGCGGAGTTGGCAGGTGTGGTGGTAAGGGCATCTGAGCGCAGGTGCCAGTTGATTTCCTCAGTTTGGAACACTGCTTTGACCTTGTCCTTTGTTAGCTGCATTGATTGCACTTGAATGCCTTTCTATTTGCTTTGTCACACTTACTTAGAGTTTCAGCCACTTGGCTATTTGGTAGTGTATCTACCCATTGTATTTAGACTTGGAGTTCGATGTAATGACTTCCTCAGTCTCTTACATCGAACTCCAGGTATGTGGTCACATCAGACATCTAATTCTCAGTCTCCTACATCAAACTCCAGTTGCCCAGTGCAGCTGTTTTATCATCCTTGTCTAAGTTGGTCAAGAGGGCGAGGGAGGAGATAAAATGGTTGTAATCAGTGCTCATGGAGCGAATCATCGCCATGCAGGTCATTTCCTCGTCCAATTTGCTGATATCGAATGTAGAACTGTGAAGGTCCTTGATTCAAAGCATGCACTCTTCAACTCGAGCTGCAAGTGCAGGAAGGGACTCGTCAGGCCGCTTCCTGATGTTGAAGAACTCGTCGTAGGCAACAAAGTGACTGCTGGCCTTCTGCTGCATGAAAACCTATCTGAGCACTGCCCAGGCCTTTGTGGGATTGTCCTGAGTCACTCAGATGTGGACTTGCTGCTCTGGAACGATGTTGAGCATCAGCTTGCCTGCTGCCTTGTCCTGTTTGACATCCCAACTGGTCTGCTCAGTGTCAGAAGTGGTGGGTTGAGTTTGCTTTCCATCAACAAGTCTCCAGAGGCCTTTGGAATGCAGTAGGGCCTTCATTTCCTCGCTCCAAGTGACATAGTTAGTGCCAGTGAGCGACTGGATGCGATGGGAGTGTGTCTGGTGTTCTGTGGACATGGTGGGGTGGATGGGGAGTGTGGGAGCAAGATAGAGCGAATTGGAGCGATGGAGAGATGGAGGAAGGGAAGATGAGTGAGAAAGTGGATGTAGTGGGGTTTCTGCTAGGCGAAAAAATTTCCTGGAGTGTGGAGGAGCTGTTCAGAGCGACTGAAGCGCAGGGCTCATAACCTGTTAACAACTGGATGCACAGCTGGAGTCCTCTGTCAGAAACTGTTGTGATTGCAGACTATGTGACTACATACCTGGAGTCCTCTGTCAGAAACTAAGGAAAGCGAAGACAGAGGAACTCCGACAGCTATGTATTGTGAAACAATAGCAAACAATGTGCCACAAGATGGCACAACATCTAAATAAGGCAATAGAGCGACAATGTGTGAAGTGCACAATCAAAAAGCTAACAAATACAGCACATCCAAGGTCATTCAAAGACGCCATGCAGCAAGATGACACTGTGGAGTGGAGACAGGCCACTTTGGACAAACTTGCTGCCCATAAGACCAATGGTACATGAAGCCTTGTGGATCACCCCAAGGATCGCCCAGTCATTGGTTCTAAGTGGGTCTTCACAAAGAAATATTGCACTGACGGCTCCTTTGAGCGTCACTTGCAAGGGTTGTCTGGTTGCTCAGGGCTTCTCACAGCATCCTGGATTCGAATTCCTCAAGGTGTTCGCTTCCACAGTGCATCTACCCACTCTTCGTGTCATCCTTGCACTCACTGCGATCCATGACCTTCACTTATTGTCTGTGGACATCTCCAATGCTTATCTGAACGATGAGATGGACTGCGATGTCTATATGGAGCAGCCAGAGGGATTTGGAGAAGGTGATCAGAAGCAGACTGTCTGTTTGCTCAAAAAAGTGCTCAATGTCACGAGACAGGGCGGAAATCGCTCGAATCACATAATGCACACCACTCTCAAGGCTTTGGCTTCACCCAGACATATCCCGACCCTGCTCTGTATAGATCATCCTGCCTGTCTTTGTTGATGACATGACGTTTGCATCGAAATCCCTTGATGCTATCAAGCAGGCGATTGAGGATCTTCGCAAACACTTCAAGTTGCGCAATTTCGGCCCTACCATAGAGATTCTAGGCATTAAGATCGATTGCGATCGTCAGAAGTGCTCCCTCACCATCTCACAGTGCCAGTACTGCATCAACATGCTGTCCCGCTTCAATATGGCTGAGTGCAAGCCTGTCACAATGCTGATGGAGCCAGGACTTTGCCTTTTGTGCAATCAGAGCCCCAAAACAGTAGAACACTGCAATTTCATGTGTTCTGTCGATTATGGGGGTGCCATAGGCTCATTGCAGTACCTGTCCTGCGCTACTCGGCCAGATATCACCTTTGCTGTTGGCCAACTCACATCATTCACCTCAGACCCTGGTGTAGTGCACTGAAATGCCATCAAGCATCTCTTTCGCTACATTCAAGGCTCTCTTACCTTCAGCATCACCTATGCTCCTGATCCCACCTCCTCTCAGCTTTTCCAGACATATTCTGATGCGAACCATGGTGGTTGCAAGGATTCTGGAGGCTCCACCAACGCATATGTTGTCAAAATTGGCACTGGCGTCATTTCATGGATGTCCAAGTGCCAGACCATCGTTGCACTGTCTACTACTGAAGCCGAGCACATCACAGCATGCAAAGATGGCAAGGAGATCATCTGGATGCAAAAGCTACTGCAGGAGATCAGTTCCGATGCCATTGGGCCTTCCACACTGCATATGGACAACCAGTCAGCGATCCAGGTAGCCAAACATCCTGAACATCATGGTAGGATGAAACATTTAGATCTTTGGTGGTCTTGGCTTCGAGACATTGTTAATAAAGGCATTATTTCACCTCATTTCATTCCTACTTTAGACATGTCTGCTGACCTTCTCATCAAGGCATTGTGTTACAAACGCGCCTTCAGCCCCTATCTTCTTCAACCCTTATGCTCACACTCAGAAGGTCACTAGCAGTACAACGCTCTTCGACAATTTCACCTTTTGAAGTCACGTGACCTACATGTGCTCACCTCATGTCAAGGCTGTTCTCGGAACTCATTCCTATTGGCTCCCACATTCACACAGCCGATTACAGCACCTATTTAATATATCACAGATCCGATCGTGGTTAGAAGCAAGTACATGTTTCCATCAAGGAACGCCCCTCTGCCACATCTTATGACATGCCTCGTTGTTACCTGACGCATCAGCATCAAGGTACCAAAACCTTATGATCAGTCATCATTACTTTGCTATCGTCCAATCAGACAATTACCTAAAAATTGTACGACGCTTACTTAATTATTACATAGCCACACATGTACCCGTATATAAACCATGAACGCAGCGCCAGTAGACTCTAACAAAGTTTACTTGGTCTTTTACACCATTCTATTGTCTGAGCCACCAGCTCTTCTACACTTCCACTTTACATTCGCTCAACCTTAGAGTGTTTGTTTCACATTGCCTCCAGTTAAGGTGCAGAATTTCTGTTCTATGCTTGGACTCTCTTCATTTGTTCCACCATAGTTATTTCGCACAGATGCCAAATCACGGGGGTGTGTTAGCTTTCTGTTTGTGCATTGTGCACATTTTTGCTACATGGCTTCTTTTGGACATTGTTTGCAGTTGTTTCACACTACTTAGCTGTCAGAGTTCCTCTGTCATCACTTTCCTTAGTTTCTGACAGAGGACTCCAGCTGTGCATCCAGCTGTTAACAAATTCATGCAGGAGCTAGGATATAATCTGCAAACCCCTTCCCTACATCAAAAGCGAGCACTTCCTGGCCTTGATTTAAGCAGTTGTAGTCTTTTGATTTTGAAATCTCAATCACCACCTACAACAGTCACTCTTCCACTAGGTCCAGAATGGGCCCAGTAATTGCCATTGTTGGAATTGCAGTCAGCAAAGTTTCCCACAGTTGAGAAAGTTGTTGCTCCTGCTACACCGACTAGCCAGATCATGAGGACTGGCATTTACCTCCAATCCAATATCTCACCACTATCTTCGATTCTTTGTCATTGAGTAAACTCAATACATTATATGACTTTCACCTCTTGTCTGTTACGAATGCCTTTGAAACCCCTATCTTCTTCAACCCTCATACTCACAACTACGGTCCAGTCAACAACGACCAGACACTTATGTGATTCCTTACTTTCTGAAGTCACATGACCAACTTGTGTTTTGCCTCATGCGAAACTCATGCTCAGAACAAAACTCTATTGGCTGCCACATGAAACACAGCCTACAGATCTATCGTCCAATAGGATAAGTTCCAGATCACATGACGAGGCTATACACTTTATCTATGACTCACTCGCACAGCCTACCAAGGCAGTGTACTTCTCATGACTCATTATGACACTTAGCCAATAGCGTTAAGAACTCTTATCTATCAACCAAACATGTACAAACAAACACTAGTAGTATATAAACCTATGTAGACTGTTGTAGCACTCCAGTCAAATTTACTTGTCCTCCATCTCTCATTCACTGGTCTGAGCAACCACACAATCATCACACACTCCACTAGTCATTCACTCTACCTTTGAGTGTTTGCTTCATTGTCAGCCCTAATTCATTACATTGCCAGAGTCCTGTGATGATGCTACTGAACTTCTTATTCAGCTGCACAATACATACAATGAGGGCAAAAAGGTTTTGGTAGGTAGTGTCATTGCTTGTGTATAGTAACCGATGATGTGGCCCCTTTCTGTATATGCAGAAATTGACATTGGTTTCACATGAGCAATTTAGCTTCATCAAAGATGTCATTTTCCAACACCCAAGAGTGTTGGGAAAACCACAGTATATGCTCAGATCATGATATGTGCAAGGTGCTAGTGCTAAATTAAGAACAGTCTTTCTCACTTTGGAGATATCAAGATTTTTATCATCAAATGGCCAACTGACCTTCATGAATTGTTGATTTGAATAGTAGACACTATGTTATCTTCTCAGGGAACTCTATTCTCTTTCCTAGGGGCTCTCATCCACACACAGATCCATTACAACAAACTCTTGAAGATTGAGAACAGCAGCATCACTCCTGATGTCTCTCTCAAGTTTTCCACCAAGAACAATTCAGAGGAGCCTATTTATCTCATTATCTGCCAGGTTGCATTTTCTCAGAAGCTTGAAGATGCCATGGATGAGGTTGGAGGTCTTGTCGAGTTCTACAACTCTGTATGTATGGTGATCATCATTGATATCCTGAAACATCCATATTTCACAAGTCCAACACCAAAATTGAAGGAGTGGAAAACCCTGGCTCAAGAATGTTTTGACTTTATCCCCTTCATAAACTATAGTTCTTATGGCAAGGGTTCATCTGTTCTGTCATTCAGCTCCAATACTGTGCCTACACTCTCATATTTGGTGGACATACATGGTGCTTGGTTAAGCAAGTCACATACCATGTTTGGCTCAAAGACCCTGCATCCAACAAATTCACCATCAATACTGAGCCCAGCCCTCATTATGTGTCTTGCATAAGTGTATCCTGACACATGGTTTCTGATTACCTATTACCATGCCTTAAGATGTCTCCAGGAAGTGATGGCCAGGATGACATGGAGAAGTTGCTTCTCCAGGTAGGGATGAGCATGGGTATACTCATGGGTATTACTCAAATTTCCAAGTACATTATACCCATTTGGAGGTACATTCTTTGAGTTGGAGATTACAGCCTATATATACATAGGTATATATTTATGAGAGATAGTTTTAAAACAAGTAGCTGTAGTGTTATAAAACATTGGATTTCACTATAATCTCATACTGTTACCAATATACATGATTACATGAGTATTTCAGAGGGTCAGTTGTACTAGATGTATATATACTAATCCTTGCTCTTATACTGATCCCAGATTCTACTAAGCCTTACTCTTATCTTGAACTTTCCTAATTTTAAATTCATTATTATTCTATGGTCAATCAGATGTGAATCTGACTTGAATGAACTGTTTAGTCAAGAGGATTAGCCAAAGAATAGGTGAGATATGGTTGATTATTATTATTATTATCATTAATACTCATGTAATCA
>JBBPMD010000630.1:0-16963 GCA_038090095.1 Zangia roseola | reverse complement strand
CTTGATGCTGATGCGTCAGGTAACAATGAGGCATGTCATAATTGATGTGGCAGAGGGGCGTTCCTTGATGGAAACGTGTACTGCTTCTAACCACGATCAGATCTGTGATATATTAAATAGATGCTGTTATCGGCTGTGTCAATGTGGCAGCCAATAGGAACGAGTTCCGAGAACAGCCTTAGCATGAGGCATAATTACGTAAGCACTTGTCCTAGAACCGCATGAGGGCCGGTTCGTTGAATACTTGTGCGTTCGTTGAAGCGTAAGGTTGGAAGAAGATAGGGGTAAGAGACGTGTTTGTAACAGTGGATGCGAATTGCGGTCCGTGATCCGATACGATAGATGTGGGTAAGCCATGATGCTTCCACATGTGTTGCATATAGAGTTTCGCTAGATCAAGCAATGACATATTTTTTGTGCATGGTGCAAATTCAACTTCTTTTGAGAAGCGATCAACAACTGTGAGAATCGCGTCGAATCCGTTTGACATGGGTAGATCTGTAATAAAATTGATGGAGATGTGTTCCCAGGGTTTCTCAGGGACCTCTAAGGGTATGAGTTTCCCGGCAGGGGCCTTATTGCCCATCTTGCTTCTAGCACAAGTCTTGCACCGTGAGACATAATCTTAAATTAAGGTTTTCATGGTTGGCCACGTGTATGACTGTGAGATAAGTTCATAAGTTTTCTCATATCCGCGGTGTCCGGCTACCGGTTTTTCATGATGTAGTTTCATGACTTCCATTCTGAGTGCATCGGGTATGAAGATCTTCCCTTCACGTTCAAGAACCCTTCTCTCTAGAATTTCATATTTTTGCTTTTCTTGTAGCGACTTAACATATCCAGATGGAAGTCGGATCGTTGCTTCGCAAATCTTAGATAGGAGGTCATCTCCATCATTGGAGATTATGACCATGGTGTTTCTAACACGTGTGGGGTCAATGACGAGAACTCCCTTATTGTCTTCTTCGATTCCTTCGGCATGATTGTCTCTTCGACTCACAGTGTCAGCTCTTCCCATCGTGGTTCCGGCTTTATGGTGCCATGTGAAGTTGAACCTGGATAGGTACTGCACCCATCTTGCCTGTCGTCGGTTGAGGTCTTGTCGTGTCATAAACCACTGTAGGTTTTGGTGGTCATTCCATATTTTGAATTCATACTTTGCACCTTCTAGATAGTGGCGCCATAGTTCTAAAGATTGGATAGCCAATAGCATTTCTTTATCTGCCACCGGATAGTTCCGTTCTTCAGGGGTCATAGAGTGTGAGTTGTAGGCAACGGGGTGCCAACTCCTTCTTTTTCTATAGATAGTACACCGCCTGTCGCGTAGTCCGATGCATCGCTTTCTAAGCAGAATTTGCAGTTATTATTGGGGTAAGCGAGGATAGGGGTGGTGGTGAATGCATGTTTTAGCTTATCAAAAGCTTCTTGGCATGTCGTTGTCCATTCGAACTTCTGATCTTTTTTTGTAAGGTCATGGAGTGGACGTGTGAATTTTGCATAATCTTGGATAAAGCGGCGGTAGAAGTTCGCCAAGCCTAGGAATGAGCGAACATGTTTGACAGTTTTTGGAGTTGACCATTCAAGTACAGCCTTGACTTTCTCCATATCCATCGAGATTCCTTCTGTTCCCACAATCATTCCAAGGAAGTCTACTTCCTTGACTTTAAAGTAGCATGAAGCAAACACCCAAAAGCTTGAGCATAAGACTAGTGTGAAGTGGAATGATGAAGTGCTCAGAGGCGAGTAAGGATGTTGGCAGTGAAAGACCAAGTAAACTTTGATGAGTTTACTGGCCGATGTATTCATGGTATATATACTTGTACATGTGTTTGTGTTTATTTGTTATAGGGCATAGGGTAGAGATAAGAGAGTATTCCGTCATTGGCTGGAATCTCGTAGAATGTTATAGAAGAGAAATTCATATGGAATGGATCATATCCGATTGGACAATAAGTTCATAGGCTGTGTTTCGTGTGGCAGCCAATTGGATTGGGTTCCAAACATAGCCTTAGCATGAGGTGGGCATGTGCTAGTCACGTGACCTAGAAAGTTAGAAAGTAAGAAAAGTCATAAGTATTCAAATGAATAAGGGTTTGTTCATAAGTGTCGAAGAAGATAGGGGTTACCGGCGTGTTCGTAACACTACCCTCCTCCTGTGGTGAGTCTCCTGAATCACCTAATCGGTTGAATGGAACATCTTCTTCAGCAATATTGCATAAGTTTTGAGTTGGCATAAACAGACCATTAAAGTCTGCGAATGTCATCTTGATGGGACAGGGTGCTTCTGGGTATAGTTTGTGAAACTTGGCGATAGCCAGAGGCACATTTGTCAGATTCGACTTCTTTTCCCAGGTGCGGTCCTCATCAGAGTAACCTTTCCAGTGAACGAGATATTCGAAGGATGTTCCCTTCATCCTTGAATCGATGATGTAATCGACTTCATATTCCTCTTCTCGGTCTTCCGTAACAAGGATTGGTCCGGGTCTTACGGAATCCTGCCCTGGCAACCTTTCCTTATATGGTTTGACACGTGTGATGTTAACCACCGGGTGTATTCGCATAGACTTCGGTAGACGTAATTCTACCGCATTGGGTCCTTTCATATCGGTTATTTCATATGGGCTGATCCAGCGTTCTGTCATCTTCTTGGATGTGTGAGGCAACCTCAGATTGTCGGTTGCAAGCCAGACCTTGTCGCCTATTACATAATTCGGGGCATCGGACTGATGCTTATCCGCTTGTGTTTTCATACGTTCTTGTGCTTCTTTAAGGTTGGCACATGTTTCTTTTAACATATTTTCCATATTTTCAGTCCATTCTTCGGCTGCAGGGGCATGCATAGTGCACTGTTGTATTCCCATTCATGGGACGTATGAGCATGTGACTTCAAAAGGGGTTTTCTTTGATGACGTATTCTTCTTGGTGTTGTACGAGAATTGAGCGATTGGTAACCACTCGGACCATGTGTCCTGATTCTCAGCACAGTACAGCCTCAGATATTGTCCTATTTCCCTATTGATGTGCTCAGTTTGTCCGTCTGTTTGAGGATGGTGCACAGATGATAGTTTTTGTTTTATTTTTAGAGCATTGCATAGATCTTTCATAAGTGTGGATGCGAATTGTGGTCCGCGATCCGAGACGATAGACGTAGGAAGTCCATGATGCTTCCATACGTGGGAAAGATATAATTTCACTAGATCAAGCGAAGTGCATGTTTTGTTGCATGGAGCGAATTTGACTTCTTTTGAGAAACAATCAACGACTGTGAGAATTGCATCGAATCCGTGTGACATGGGTAGATCTGTAATGAAATCTGCTGAGATGTGTTCCCATGGTTGCTCAGGGACCTCGAGAGGTATGAGTTTTCCAGCAGGAGCTTTGTTTCCGTCTTTGCTCCATGCGCAGGTTTCGCATCTTAATACATAGTCTTTGACATAATTTTTCATTACTGGCCACATATATGACCAAGAGATGAGTTCATAAGTTTTTTCGTAACCAGGATGTCTGACTACAGGAGCATCGTGGTGTTGTTTCATAATTTCAATGCGGAGTGACTCGGGGACGAAGATCCATCTCATTCAAGTACTCTTCTATCGGATATTTCATAATGTTGTTTTTCTTGTAAGACGTTGACATACTTCGATGGAAGGTGAATCATAGCTTCCCGAATTTTGGACAACATGTCATCTCCATCATCAGAGATTAAGACCACCATGCTTCTGATCTTGGCAGGGTCAATGACGAGAACTCCTTTGTTGTCATCCTCTATTCCTTCAGCATGATCCTGCCTTCGGCTCAGGGCATCAGCTTTTCCCATAGACGTTCCAGGCTTGTGATGCCATGTGAAATTGAAACGTGAAAGGTATTGAGCCCATCTTGCTTGTCTTCGATTTAGGTCTTGTCTTGTCATAAACCATTGAAGATTCTGGTGATCGTTCCAGATCTCGAATTCATATTTGGCACCTTCTAGGTAGTGCCTCCATAATTCCAAAGAGCGTATAGCCGACAGCATTTCCTTATCTGCCACTGGGTAGTTCCGTTCTTCAGGGGTCATAGAGTGTGAGTTATAGGCAATGGGATGCCATACTCCTTCTTTTTCTATTGATAGCACTGCTCCTGTTGCATAATCTGATGCATTGCTTTCTAGGCGGAATTTGCAATTGTTATCTGGATAAGCGAGGATGGGTGCTGTGGTAAAGGCATGTTTGAGCTTGTCGAAGGCTTCTTGACATAGGGGTGTCCATGCGAAGACCTGATCCTTTTTGGTTAGATCATGTAAGGGTCTTGTGAACTTTGCATAGTCTTGGATAAAGTGACGATAGAAGTTTGCTAGTCCGAGGAAAGAACGAACATGTTTGACTGTTTTGGGAATGGGCCATTCTAGTACCGCATTGACTTTTTCCATGTCCATGGAAATCCCATCAGTTCCTACGATCATTCCTAAGAAGTCAACTTCTTTAACCTTGAAGTGACACTTTTCGGGTTTCACGAATAGGTCGTTCTCTGTTAGGCGTCTGAGAACTTCCAACACGATTCTATCGTGTTCTTTGTGATCGTCGGTAGAGGTGAATATCATAAGATCGTCTATGTAAACGACCACGACTCCTTCCATATCATTGAAAAGATCATTCATCATGGTTTGGAATGTGGCGGGGGAGTTGCATAATCCGAAGAACATAACGAAGGGTTCGTAAGCACCCTTGTAGCAGACGAAGGCGGCTTTCCATTCGTCGCCTTCTTTGATGCGAACGTTATTGTATCCCCATCAGAGATCCATCTTCATAAATAGTTTTGCATGCTTTAGTTTATCAACAAGTTCCGAAATGAGTGACAATGGGTAATTGTTCTTGACCGTGTGCTCATTCAAATATTGGTAATCTTGAACCATATGCTTTTTGCCGTCCTTCTTTGGGACAAAGAATACGGGGGATGTCTGTTCCGATTTGGAAGGGCGGATGTAGCCTTTCTTGAGTTGATCTTCGATGAATGCGGCAACTTCTTCTTGTTCGGTCAGGTTTAGCGGGATCAACCTTCCTTTTTGGGGTTTGAACGTGTCTTTAAGTTCAATCGCATGGTCCCAAGGTTTGCATAGCGGTATGCGTTCAGATTCCGTTTTGCTGAAAACGGATAGATATTCATGGTACTCACGGGGGACCAGTTCCTCCGCTGTCTTTTCTATTTTCGTTTCTGAAATGGAGGTTTGCATGTTGCGTATTTTCATTTCCGTGATGTATTCCTTTTCATCGTCTTCTTCTTCTTCGATAGATGGGAACTCTCTCATGGCTCTGCACGTGTTTGGACACTTTCGTAATGTGACTTTTCCTTTGGTCCAGTCAACATGTGGGTTATGTGCCTTCAACCAAGTATATCTGAGGATCATTTCATTTCATCCCAGATTAGTTACTTCAGCGATCACTTTTTCCCTGTGACCTTGAAATTCCATCATGATTTCCACATCGTGCGTGATCCTTCCTGAGGTATTTTGAGTTCCATCCACAGTGAAGACTCTGATTGGTCTTTCTAGCGGACGTAATATGAGATTGTGTTTCCGTGCGAAATCCTCATGTAAGAAGATTGTATTGGCTCCGCTGTCTAGGAGTGCTTTTGCTTGGATAACACATTTTTCATTTCCATAAGGCCATATGCGAAGGTCCATGAGGATTTCTTCTTCGACGTTTGCCGATCGGATTCTTTTCTCAGGATCTGGATTCCTGTTTTCATTATTTTTTTTTGTTTTTGTTGAGAGAATTAAGCCCAGGTACGATGCCCCTGGCGTGCTCAGATTTGAGTCGCTCTCCGGCCTTTTCTTCATAGTTAGGTGATGGTAAAGGTAGTTTATCCTCAATTTCGGAGGAGTCATATTCACAATGGTACACTACTCCAGATGTATGTACCTATCGTAAGTTGGATCATAAAGAGATAAACGAGTGCTCCTGGTAACCGTGTGCTAAGGTAGCAGCTATTTTCGTAACGGTTTCATTTCCGCTTCTTTCTGTAAGTGAATAAAGTCCGAAGGTGAGAGAATGGATTTTAAACTCTGTGACTCGAGATCCACGTTCCCTATCGGCTTTGTCTCCGTTTCATATCTTCATTGTCGTATAAATCCGAATACCTAGTTGGATAGAGTGAGTGCCCTGAGGACTTATCTCCGTAAACCTGTGCATATCTCCTGTAAGATTGCCAGTGTGTATTATGTTCACCCCCCTTCTGCGAGGAGGTGTGGGAAGAGGTGATGTGAACCGTATGTCCGCCGTAGATGGCTCTGTCCGCCCATGTGGCGTCAGCCCTGTGATGAAGGTTCAGGTATAGCTGACTCTTAACCTTTTCGTCTGTTTTCTGGTGAGCAATCGATTTCCTGCGATTCAACTCCTTTCTCGGTAATGAGGGTGTGAGATGTCTTATCTCGGTAGGTGTCAACATTGCCCTGGGTACCGCTTGCAGTATAGGCTCCTTATCTGACCCCATCGGTCTTGAGCATATGCGGTTGTCGTATGATGGTTCTGCGTGTGAACCGTAGAGTGTGATCTCCGATCTACTTCCTTTTCGATCGTGACGTGAGTAGGAATATTTTCTGAATACGATAGCTGTCACCGTGTGTGCAGCGTCTATCCTGGATGGTCAGGCGTCTTCGTCTCTTTACTCGTGTAGCGTGGTGTGACAATAAACAATGTCATCCAATCGGCTGAGGTGGCTTACTTCCTCCATTTCGACATATTCTTGTTTTGCTTCTGCCCTGAAGCATATGAGCAATGGATATCTCCATCCGTGTGAGGTGCGTCGTGTGCGTATGGAACCTTGTTCTGTGGGAACTCCTTTATAACTGCTCTGGGTGTCCTCCTATGCGTGTCTCAGCAGCTCGTGAGGCGTACTGAGGGCATCTGCGTGTAGCGCATTCTTGTCTCTGCTAGTCCAGAGGGACCGTCTTGTGGTGTAAATCATCTTTCTTCCGTGGCTCAACCCTGAGTCCTAACCGGAAGTCGGCGGCAGCTGTGGCGTACCTGCCCGACTAACTCTTCGTAAATGATGGTGATGGATCTGGCTCGTAATGGCACTGTCCGAAGTGGCAGTGTTCACCTACTACAATGAATGGCGGGTCATGTGTCGTCCTCGACTCAGCTCTAGCTCCGATTATCCTATAGGTTCCTTGAACCAGGACCACTTATCGACTGTGGCTCGGGCCTGTCATTCCGGAACGGTGATGATCCTGTTGTGGCTGCCCTTACTGACACGTCTAGCGCGCCTCTGGGGGACCTTATGCTCAACCATCCTGTCCGTACAAGACTAGCTATCTTGTCGGGTTGTTCTCCATACCTGGCACCCATCGGCCTGCTGTACTGATGTCCCAACCGAGAACCGTTGTGCTCCTAGAGACTGTCTGCGATGTCATGCTGTCCTGGGGATCTTGTCCCAGCGACGAGGTCGGTAGAAGGTGTATCAAAGTTTAAGTGAAGCAAACACCCAAAAGCTTGAGCATAAGACTAGTGTGAAGTGGAACGATGAAGTGCTCAGAGGCGAGTAAGGATGTTGGCAGTGAAAGACCAAGTAAACTTTGATGAGTTTACTGGCCGATGTATTCATGGTATATATACTTATACATGTGTTTGTGTTTATTTGTTATAGGGCATAGGGTAGAGATAAGAGAGTATTCCGCCATTGGCTGGAATCTCATGGAATGTTATAGAAGAGAAGTTCATATGGAATGGATCATATCCAATTGGACGATAAGTTTATAGGCTGTGTTTCGTGTGGCAGCCAATTGGATTGGGTTCCAAACATAGCCTTAGCATGAGGCAGGCACGTGCTAATCACGTGACCTAGAAAGTTAGAAAGTAAGAAAAGTCATAAGTATTCAAATGAATAAGGGTTTGTTCATAAGTGTCGAAGAAGATAGGGGTTACCGGTGTGTTTGTAACATAGCACTTCTCTGGTTTGACAAAGAGATCGTTTTCTTTTAATCTCCACAGGACTTCGAGAACTATTTTGTTGTGTTCCTCGGTGTTATCCGTGGACGTAAATATTATAAGGTCATCAATATAGACGACAACCACGCCTTCCATGTCATTGAACAGATCGTTCATCATGGTTTGGAACGTGGCAGGGGAGTTGCATAATCTGAAGTACATGACCAGGGGTTCGTAAGCACCCTTAAAGCAGACGAAGGCGGCTTTCCATTCATCGCCTTCTTTGATGCGAACATTGTTATATCCCCATCTGAGATCCATCTTCGTAAATAGTTTGGCATGTTTTAATTTATCCACGAGTTTGGAAATGAGTGGTAACAGGTAGTTGTTTTTGACCGTGTGTTCATTCAGGTATCTGTAATCCTGAACCATGCGTTTTTTGCCATCCTTTTTTGGGACAAAGAACATGGGGGAGGTTTGTTCCGATTTCGAGGGGCATATGTAGCCTTTCACCAGCTGATCCTCGATGAATGCTGCAACCTCTTCTTGTTTGGTTGGGTTAAGCAGAATTAATCTTCCTTTTCTTGGTTTGAACGTGTCTTTGAGATCTATAGCGTGATCCCATGGCTTCCTAAGCGGCATGCACTCTGACTCTTTTTTGCTGAATACGGATAAATATTTGTGGTATTCCGAGGGGACTAGTTCCTCGGCTGTTTTTTCTGTTTTTGTTTCGAAAATAGATGTTTCCATAAATTGAAGTTTCATTTCGGTTGCATAGCTCCTCTCCTCTTCTTCTTCTTCTTCTATCGATGGGAAGTTGCATAGGTCTCGGCATGTGTTGGGACAGGTCCGAAGAGTGACTTTCTTTTTGGTCCAGTCAATTTGGGGGTTGTGCGCTTTCAACCATGTATAGCTGATAATCATCTCGTTTCGGCCCAGATTGGTTACCTCAGCGATCACCTTTTCCCTATGACCTTGGTATTCCATAATCAACTCAACATCATGCGTAATAGAACCTGAAGTATTTTGGGTTCCATCGATGTTGAAGACCCTGACTGGGTGAGAGAGGGGTCTTAGTTTTAATTTGTGCTTCTTGGTGAAGTCGGTGTGAATGAATATCGTATTTGCACCGCTGTCTAGAAGTGCCTTCACGTGTAGCATTATTCCTCCTTTCGTTCCAATGTGAACGTCCATAATTAGTTCATCTTCGATGTAGGCCAATCGGATTCTTTTGTTGAGATCTGGAGTCTCCATTTCATTATTTTTTTGGTTTTTGTTAGGAGAATTAAGTCCAGGTATGAAGCCCCTGGCACACTCTGTGAGACGCTCCTTGGTGTTTTCTTCATAATTAAAGAGTTTATTGAAAGGTAGTTTATCCTCAATTTCGGAGGAGAAGGTTTCCATAATTTGCTCGTCTAGAGTGGAGTATCGACCATAGATATTTTCTTTAGCCATTTGGGTATCCAGATTATCCGATTGGCTTCCTATTTTTTTGCTTCCTTAGCGAAGTGTTCGGCCATCTGTTCGTAAGTGAGGCCTCTTAATTTGGCAAAAGGATCTGCCTGTACTTGTGGTTCAGCTTTTGTCTTACCCTTTCCTTTTCCAGGGACAGCTTTTCTAACCACCTCTTGGACTTCTTCGGCTGTGAACCAACCGTCTTCTTGTTTGGTCACTTGGACCAATGTGCTTCCTTTCGAGCACGTTGTTTTGTGGTTCCCACGCCATTTGCATTCGTCACAGATGGGTTTCCTCGGCTTCTTGCAATCTTTGCCGAAGTGGCCTTCTTGATCGCAATTCCAGCATTTTCTTAGGGTACTGGAGTTACCCTCCTTCTTTGATGCGGCGTTAAGCTTTTTGTCAACGTCCATCACGTTTGGGTCCCTTTTGGACTGGTGTGTGAATGAGAACGCTTCATGTGTGTTCCCAATATCTTTGATTATTGCGAGGTATTTTTCTACCTCTGTCTGACGTTTCCTTTCGTCGTAGACTTGCTTGATGATCTTCTCAGAGACATTTTTCTCCAAGAGTGTAACTCCGTAGGCGTCGCCTACATTTGCCTTGTAGTACATCGCAGACCATTTGATAATGAAGTCCTCGATGCGTGAGTTTCCTTGTTTTAGTTTTTCTAATTGGGATTTCGCCCCATCTCCTTGGTTAACTGACTTAAAATAGGACTCCATTCCTTTTTTCATGTAGGCCCAATTAACTCCGTCGATTAGTGGCTTTGCCGTGTCATTGTCTTCATATTCGGGTCTTCCCTTTGCTATCATCATTTGGGCAAAGGGGCCCGCTTTTGGTCCTTCTAGTCGGATAGTACTGCCAGTACGGCATCATAAGATTTTGGTGTGATGAGGTGCCTATTCACCTTGATCCACCCTTCCATTTTTGTCCACCATTCGTCACATTTTGCCATGGACCCGTTGTACATTCCAGGGTCAGCGAAGATCTTGGCTTTTCCTTTAGCCGGCGATGGTGTTCCTCGGTTTTGGCGGAGGTCTTCTACTGTTTGCATAAGGGAGGCTATACAACGTGCTGCTGCTGCTAGCCGATCAGATAATTGTTCCATGAGGTCCGCCGCATACTGGAGGTCCGATTGGAACGACGTGAGGGACATGGTTTAATACTACAAATTTTCATAAGTGGTGATGGAGTGTTTTATGTTAGAAGCGATAGATTCAGCTTCTGATTCTTCTTCTTCAGGGGTTATGTTTCCTTCGAAGCCTTCATTTGCTTCTTCCCACAGGTGGTCCCAGGCATTAATTCCTTCTTGATTCCACTCCTCTAGGTCTGCTGCGAATGTTTCGCCTTCTTGAGTAAAGACTGGTTGGAGTTCTTCTTCTTCGTCAAAATATTCTTCTGGTACGAAGAATGAAGGTGGGGGAATTGGTATTGGTTTGATTTCTTTGAGTTTTCTGGTTATGTCCCAAAGTAGATAGGCGATGAACTATACGTAAGTGGGTTTTCTCAGTGTGTTCCTTGGCCTGAGCATCTTTCCACGATAGTGCCTTTGTTCCTCGTTTTCAAACCTGAAGATCTCCCTAGCATAGAACGACTTCTTTCATGTGATGCATGTGGCTACCACGGGTAGTGGCAAGAGTCGGAAATAAGATGGGGGGTAGTAGAGGTTAGGATCGTTGGGAGATTCCCCTCTGTTGAGTGGTCCAATAAAGTCTCTTTCTGGGGTCTCAGACCTCCGTGGAGTGTTGAATCGGGATGGGAGAGGGGTGAGGTCGGATAATGGGGAGTCTGGGTATGGGAGCGTAGATGGTGAACCTGGGTACCAGAGTAGTTCCAGTTCCTGGGGTTCCTGCTTGATCACCGGTGATGGTGTCCTTAGTGCGGGTAAGACGAGTATCTGCCTTAAGATCTCCTCGTCGCTACTCCAACTGAATGTCGCCCTTCTTACACCAGCAGCTTCTGCATAGTGCGCTAGAGTGGCGTGCTCTAAGCGAATGCCGTCGTCGTAATGGTTGTCTCTTAAGTCCTCTCACAACCTCTGTACCTCTTCTAGCGCTACCTCTAGTGAAGGGTCCCTTTGCCACTCAGTGCTTCTGCCGACCCGAGTGTCAACTCTGAGGTGGTGGTGAGAGATCTGTGGGGTGTTCGACACTAAGTACTACTCTGTCAGTATCAGAGGACGTGGATCACAACAAGTGATGGGTGTACTATGATCGTAACTAGGATCAAAGTCTTACTTTCTAGGGTTGTGGCTGGAACGGTAGAAAGATGTAACAAAGTTTATGAAACAGACACTCAAAAGCGTAGAGTGAATGTAAAGTGGAAAGTGAACTGGAGTGCTCAAGTGGCAAGTGAATGAGGTGTAGAAACCAAGTAAACTTTGATGGAGTTTACTGGCGTTGTTTGCATGGTGAAACAACTCAGAAAACGTTGACTGAAAGTTGTGTAGTGGAAGTGGTAAAGAGGTTTGCGAGTCAAGCTTTGAGAGGTAGAAGGACAGGTAAACTTTGTTAGAGTCTACTGCCGCTAGTTGCATGGTTTATATACTACGATACAAAGTTTGTGTTTATTTGTACATACGGCTGTGCGCTGATAAGAGTTCTTAACGCTATTGGCTAAGTGTCATAGTGAGTCATGAGAAGTACACTGCCTTGATGGGCTGTGCGAATGAGTCATAGATAAGGCATATAGCCTCATGTCATGTGATCCGGAGCTTATCCTATTGGCCATTGAGTTCAGAGGCTGTGTGATGTGTGGCAGCCAATAGGGTTGTGTTCCGAGCATAGGTTTTGCATGAGGCGAACCACGTGTAGGTTACGTGACTTCAAAAAGTAAAAGTGTCAAAGAGCATTGTTCCGCTAGTGACCTTCTGAGTGTGAGCATATGGGTCGAAGAAGATAGAGGTTAGAGGCGCGTTTGTAACACATGGTTTATATACGAGTACATGTGTGGCTATGTAATAATTATATAAGTGTCGTACCATTCCTACTATTAATCCCATTGGACGATAAAGAATGATGGATGACTGATCATAAGGTTTGGTACCTTGATGCTGATGCGTCAGGTAACAACGAGGCATGTCATAATTGATGTGGCAGAGGGGCGTTCCTTGATGGGAACGTGTCATGCTTCTAACCATGATCGGATCTGTGATATATTAAATAGATGCTGTCATCGGCTGTGTAAGTGTGGCAGCCAATGGGAATGAGTTCCGAGAACAGCCTTAGCATGAGGCATAATTACGTAAGCACTTGTCCTAGAACCGCATGAGGGCCGGTTCATTGAATACTTGTGCGTTCATTGAAGTGTAGGGTTGGAAGAAGATAGGGGTAAAAGATGTGTTTGTAACACTACCCCCCTTCTGTGGTGAGGCTCCTGAATCACCAGCGTCTAACTGGTTCATCGGTATATCTTCTTCCCATGGTTTGCATAGATTTTGCATAGGTGAAAATAGTGTATTGAAATCTTGGAATGTCATATTGCAAAGTGGTCGTGGGTTATTTGGGTATTTTGTGTGATATTCAGCAATTGCCAGAGGTGCGTTTACCAAATTGGTTTTCTTTTCCCATGTCTGATCTTTGTCAGTATAGCCCTTCCAGTGAACGAGGTATTCGAAGGATCTTCCCTTCATGCGAGAGTCGATTATGTAATCAACCTTGTATTCCTCCTCGCGGTCTTCAGTCACAATGATTGGTCCGGGTCTTATGGCATCCTGCCCTGGCAACCTTTCTTTGTACGGTTTGACTCGAGTGATGTTCACTACCAGGTGAATTTTCATAGTTTTGGGTAATTGCAGTTCTACCACGTTAGGACCCTTCATATTGGTTATTTCATAAGGACCGATCCAGCGTTCCGTCATCTTCTTGGAAGCACGGGGCAACCTCAGATTATCGGTGGCAAGCCAGACCTTGTCGCCTATTGCATAATTCGGGGCATCGGTACAATGCTTATCCGCTTGTGTTTTCATGTGTGCCTGTGCTTTTTCAAGGTTGGCACGTGTTTCTTTTAGCATAGTTTCCATATTTGCAGCCTATTCTTCAGCTGCAGGTGCATTCATAGTGCGCTGTTCTATTCCCATCCTAGGGACATAAGAGCGTGTGACTTCAAAGGGTGTCTTCTTGGACGCCGTGTGCTGTTTTGTGTTATATGGGAACTGTGCAATCAGTAACCATTCCGACCACGTGTCTTGGTTCTCTGAGCAATATAGCCTTAGATATTGTCCTATTTCCCTATTGATGCGCTCTGTTTGTCCGTTGGTCTGTGGGTGATGCGCGGTTGACATAGAGGTTTTTATCTTTAGTGCATTGCATAAGTCTTTCATGAGGGTGGATGCGAATTGAGGTCTGCGATCCAAGACAATGGATGTGGGTAAGCTATGATGCTTCCACACGTGTTGCATATAGAGTTTCGCTAGATCAAGCGAAGAGCATGTTTTGTTGCATGGTGTGAATTCGACTTCTTTTGAGAAGCGATCAACGACCGTGAGGATTGCGTCGAATCCGTTTGACATAGGTAGGTCTGTGATGAAATCGGCAGAGATGTGCTCCCAAGGTCTTTCAGGGACCTCTAAGGGTATGAGTTTCCTGGCAGGGGCCTTATTGCCCGTCTTGCTTCTAGCACAAGTCTCCCACTGTGAGACATAATCTTGTATTAAGGTTTTCATAGCTGG
Source organism: Zangia roseola (assembly GCA_038090095.1). Lineage (NCBI taxonomy): Eukaryota > Fungi > Basidiomycota > Agaricomycetes > Boletales > Boletaceae > Zangia > Zangia roseola. The sequence goes on along the minus strand of JBBPMD010000630.1, from coordinate 2,935 downwards.
CCACGTGAAACAACTCAGAAAACGTTGACTGAAAGTTGTGTAGTGGAAGTGATGAAGTGGTTTGCTAGTCAAGCTTTGAGAAGTGGAAGGACAAGTAAACTTTGTTAGAGTCTACTGCCGCTAGTTGCATGGTATATATACTACTATACATTGTTTGTGTCTATTTGGTCTAGGGTGTAGGGTATAGATAAGAGTTCTTTGCGCTATTGGCTAAGTGTCATAATGAGTCATGAGAAGTACACTGCCTTGGTAGGCTGTGCGAATGAGTCATAGATAAGGTGTATAGCCTCGTGTCATGTGATCTGGAACTTATCCTATTGGATGAGTGATCCGGGGGCTGTTCATAATGTGGCAGCCAATAGGGTTGCGTTCCGAGCATAGGTTTTGCATGAGGTGAAACACGTGTAGGTCACGTGACTTCAAAAGGTAAGGGCGTTGAAGGTTGGCGTTTCGTTAGTGACCTTCAAGGTGTGAGCATATGGGTCGAAGAAGATAGGGGCTAGAGGCGCGTTTGTAACACCAGTCTGACAAAAAGGACCTTTACGCGATGGATGTCGACCGTAAGGTTAATGCCACACCAAAGAAGGGGGGTAACAGCACCCCAGGAAAATGCTGGAACTGTGACCAAGAAGGTCATTTCAGTAAAGACTGCCAAAAACCCAAGAAGCCGGCCTGCGACGAATGCAAGTGGTGCGGCGACCACAAGACAAACTGCTCCAAAGCAGGAAAGACGGTCTGAGTGACCAAACAAGAAGACGGTTGGTTCACAACCGAAGAAGTCCAGGAGGTGGTTAGAAAAGCCGTCTCTGGAAAAGGAAAGGGCAAGGCGAAAACTGAGCCACAAGTACAGGCAGATCCATTCGCCAAATTAAAAGGAATGACATACGAGCAGATGGCTGCTCATTTCGCAAAAGAAGCGAAAAACTAAGGAGCCAATCGGGTAATCTGGAGACCCGAAAGGCTAAAATAGAAACAAGATACGGACGGTTCTCACCCCTAGAGGAGGAACCAATTATGGAAACCACTCTAACCTCCGAAATTGAGGATAAACTACCTTTCAATACTCTTTTTAATTATAAAGAAAACGCCGAGGAGTGTCTCACAGAGCGCGCCAGGGGCTTCATACCTGGGCTTCATTCTCCTACCAAAAACCAAAAAAATAATGAAAATGAGACTCCAGATCTCAACAAGAAAATCTGATCAGCTTACATCAAAGACGAACTCATCATGGATATTCATGTCGGGCCGAAAGGAGGAATAATGCTACATGCAAAGGCGCTTCTAGACAGTGGAGCGAATACGATATTCATTCACACCGATTTCACTAAGAAGCATAACTTAAAACTCCGACCCCTCCCTCACCCAGTCAGGGTCTTCAATGTTGATGGAACCCAGAATACATCTGGATCCATTACGCACGATGTGGAACTTATTATGGAATACCAGGGTCATAGGGAAAAGGTGGTCACTGAAGTGACCAATCTAGGCCGAAACGAAATGATTATCAGCTACACTTGGCTGAAGGCGCACAATCCCCACATTGACTGGACCAAAAAGAAAGTTACCCTGAAAACGTGCCCAGACACGTGTAGAGCATTACACGAGTTCCCATCGATAGAGGAAGAAGAAGAAGAGGAGAGAACCTACGGAACAGAGATGAAAATCCAATCTATGCAAACTTCTATTTTCGAAACAAAAACAGAAAAAACCACCAAGGAACTGGTTCCCGCGGAATACCATGAATACCTTTCTGTATTTAGCAAAAAGGAGTCAGAGCGCATGCTGCTAAGAAAGCCATGGGATCACACTATAGATCTCAAGGACACGTTCAAACCAAGAAAGGGAAGATTAATTCCGCTTAACCCAACTGAGCAAGAAGAGGTTGCGGCTTTTATTGAAGATCAGCTCGCAAAAGGATACATTCGCCCTTCAAAATCAGAACAAACCTCCCCCGTGTTCTTTGTCCCAAAGAAAGATGGCAAGAAGTGCATGGTTCAGGATTACAGATACCTGAACGAGCACACTATGAAAAACAACTACCTGCTACCGCTCATCTCCGAACTAGTGGATAAATTAAAACATGCAAAACTATTTATGAAGATGGATCTCAGATGGGGATACAACAATGTTTGCCTCAAAGAAGGCGACGAATGGAAAGCTGCCTTCGTCTGCTTTAAGGGTGCTTACAAACCCCTAGTCATGTACTTCGGATTATGCAACTCCCCCGCCACGTTCCAAACCATGATGAACGACCTATTTAACGACATGGAAGGTGTGGTTGTCATCTACATCGATGACCTTATGATATTTACGTCCACGGATAATGAAACAACTCAGAAAACGTTGACTGAAAGTTGTGTAGTGGAAGTGATAAAGCGGTTGCTAGTCAAGCTTTGAGAGGTAGAAAGGCAAGTATATTGTATGTGGCGAGTCACACGCTAACTGCTACACTACAATGTATAACACTACTAATAGCTGCATACTAGCTAGTGCTTCGGGTAAATCATAATGGGGATGTGTCCATGTGATTACATAATGTGGATACTAGATGCACTGGCACTCCTGGCTCTGGCACTTGCACTCTGGCATGTCTCGGCTCACTGGCGCGTCTCGGCTCTGGTGGCAACGTGCTCTGGCTTACCTCTTATGGTAACCCCGACATAGGGGCAGCCTGGCTCTGGCACGTTCTCCTGTTTATAATGATTGTGAGTAAAAGAGAGAGACAGGTCCCGAAAAACCAAGGACGTCATGTCCAAGGGAAAAAGAGGACAAGTAAACTTTGTTAGAGTCTACTGCCGCTAGTTGCATGGTATACATACTAAGATACAAAGTTTGTGTTTATTTGTACATACGGCTGTGTAAAGATAAGAGTTCTTAACGCTATTGGCTAAGTGTCATAGTGAGTCATGAGAAGTACACTGCCTTTGGTAGGCTG
>JBBPMD010000629.1:0-16988 GCA_038090095.1 Zangia roseola | reverse complement strand
GTTTTTGAGTAAGGGTGATGGATCTCATGATGGTTGTGGTTAGAAACAAAGATGTGTGTGAATTATTTCAAACTCAGACATTATCCTAGTATGTGTATCTTTGTATGTATGGCCAAACATAACCACATAACACTTGTTTTTACTCTATTCAACAAAAGGTGCAAAACTATTGCAATGGTATTGCTGTTTTGAAATAGATGTATCTCAATGGCATGTGAACCAAATCACATGACACTGGGGACGAAGTTGTAGCCAATGGTCTGTACTTTATTTTCCCCCACCAAAGCAAAGTGGAATTCCCACGATTGAATGCAGGGCACTTCACACTTCAATTTGGAGTCAAACATTGCAATAGTTTTGCACCTCACTGTAGGTCTGCTATGACAAATGGGAGTTCATGTCAACTTGACAAATCCTCCTTTGGCTTTGAGCACTGCCTCAATCCTCCTAGGCATGCTTTCAATCAATTTCTGACATGCCTCAGCTGGTATCTTGTCCCACTCCTCCTGAGTCCTTCTCCATAACTCCTCTATTCCCTTCAGAGGGTTTTCATACTCTGCAAGCTTCCTTTTGAGGTAAAGCCAGATATCTTTCTATGGGGTTAAGCTCTGGAGACTGTGCAGGCCACACCATAGTCCTGAAATCCTGTGTTTCTAGCCACTCTTTGACCTTCCTGCAGGTATGTATTGGGTCATTGTCCTGTTGAAAGATAGTATCAGGAGGATTAAGACCATAAAACTCCAAGGAAGCCTGGAGCTCATCCTTCAAAATTTGAAGGTGAAGGTCTCCATCCATCCTACCATCAATTTTGATAGCATATCCACTGCCATCCCAAGTCATACAGCCCCATAACATCAGAGAACCCCCTCCAAACTTGAGAGTTCCTTGAACCAACCTATCACTAAGGCCCTCTCCTGCCTTTCTCCATGCCCATTTACAACCATCTGACCCAAGGCAATTGATCTTAGTCTCATCAGACCATACCACCTGTTTCCAATCCTCCAAAGTCCAACCAAGCCTTGCGATGTTTGCCAGAGAGTAAAGGTTGTTTGGACTTGACTACAGCTTTCATACCAACTTTTTTCAAGTGATGACGAACTGTGTTGGGATGGAGAGACTGATTGGTAATGGTGGAGAGGGTTTTGGTGATATGAACAGTATTCTCTGCCTTGTTGGTAGAGATAAGCTGAATAGCATGATGGACATTGGCATCAGAAAGCTTGGATGGGTGACCTCCAGTGGACTTCTGAAGGTTAGAATGCTCCTTTGAATGAAGCCTCCAGATAGTAGCAGTACTAACACCTGTGCTGGAGGCAATGGAGCGAATGAAATGGCCAGAATCAAGTTGAAAGAGGATGGTATTTTGTTGAGTGGAAGAGAGAGATTGCATGATGGTGGTGGTTGAAAGACAAGAAGTAGTATCTTTATGTATTTGTAGAACCAAGTAGTACTAACAATCCATTTGTTTCATTGAAATCCTACTAAGTATTATGAAAGTGACAAAACTGTTACAATGTAGTTCCAGTTTTAAATTGGCTATATCTCCATGGCTACTGAGTCAAATCACATGATCCAGGCGCCTATAGACAGCCAGGAGTATATACCAGTATTCATCTCACTAATGCTAAGTGGTATTCCCACAGGTGCCTTCAGTGTACTTCATGCACTACATTTGGGCTAAACATTGTAACAGTTTTGGGAGACACTGTAAACAGATGGGCAATCATCACTCAGTACTCAAAGGAAACATTTCATCAATTATTAGTTGAGTTCATTGTTGCTGATGATCATGTTTGTGCTCTTGATCTTTGCTAGCTAACTACTGATGATAATTATGCACCTAGTCTTTGAATGTTGTCAAGTGTTTAGAGTTCCAATGACTTTTACTTCTCCTTTGGAATGAACATAATGATCAAGATATTCCGCAATGTTTGAAGGTCTGAACAGAAATCATTGCTGCCTTGGAAGACACCTTCACAACTTTGAAAGCTGAAATGAGGGTAAGTCTCTGGACAGGTTGGATCACAGTCTAGGTGCTTTCAATTCTTTGTATCTCTTACTGATGTGCGTATGTGGCAGGTAGAAGGCCCTTGGACTGATCTTATTTACTTCCGATATCTGGGGTGACAAAGCCCATCAACCATATCTTGCCCTTACCGCTCATTGGATTACCAAACATCCAACAACCAGTGCTTTGGACCTCAAATCCACACTGATCGGCTTTCATCACTTACATGGCAACCACACTGGCCTGGTTCTCACTCATACAATCCTCTATCTACTTGATCATGCTGATGTTACATTGAACATAAGTGATGTGAGGATTCCAAGTATCCATTGTTGATCATGTCATCAGCTTGGTTGGTTCATATTGGATAATGTGGCAAATAACAAAACGACAATGGAAGAATTGTTAAAAATACTAGTATCATACAATATCCAGTTTCGACCAACAGAGTGGAAAATTATGTGTTTCCCACATGTCATCAATCTCTGTACTCAAGCCATTCTGTCTGTGTTCAATAGTTCTGATCCAGAGGAGACCAAGACAATATATACAGACACATTCAACAATCCTGCCAAGAGGGATAAATATGTAGATACTATCACTTGGCATCCAATTTCATTTGGGTGGGAGGTCATTCATATGATTTGTTCTTCTGGATTGCGCTGTGACCAATTTGATGATTTGGTCAAAACCAGAAATGAGAAGGGTTGGTTCAAGGATGGCAATGGTCAAGCAATGACTGTACCTGAAGTACAGTTACTTCATGATGTCCCAACCAGGTGGGACACAACACTGTATATGCTTAATTGTTTGTGGGTTTTACAACAGGTAAGTTTATTTTAAGATCACATCAAAGTCCCTAAGTCCCTTCTACTAATCATATTCGAATTTGAATCCTTAGCCCATCGATCAATTTCTTAATCTGCACCAGCAGAATTCCTTTCGAATCAATGACATTAAATGGAATATTTTGAAGGATGCTGACATAATCTTAGAGGTATGTAAGTGTCCACTATTCATTCAGGTTTATTGTAATCTGTAGCTGCATTATGATTAATTGATATTTTTGCAGGTACCCCACTGCATTCAGCACATCATGTGCCATGAATCCATGCCAAGGCTTGGGAAGAGTGTCCCCTCATTCAAGTTATTCATGAAGGCCTGGACAAAAAAAATGGAATCTATGCCTCACCTCACTCCACCAATCCAGATCGGCCTTCAAAAAGCTAGAACACACTACAATCAGATGAAGAACAGCCCCCCCATATGTTGTTGCAATGCATAAATCAGCATTCAACTACTAGTCACTTTGAAATTTGAGCATTTACTTGGACCCTTTGATGTTTTATTTGTAGTCATCGATCCATCTCTCAAACTGAGTTGGATAATGCAGCACTGGGGACTGAGCACACAGCCATAGTGCGGGTAGATCTGATTAAGTTGATATGTCACTTCACCTTCACCAAGTCTTTAGCAATGAATTCAAATATATTTAGTGGTCATTTCCATGGAGATGTCTGAATATCATGCCAACAAATTCCCATGACAATCAATGCAAGCCCCCACCCAACAGGACACAAATTCGCTTCAAGCCTTGGCATCCCAATTTGGTCTCAACAACATCTGTCCTCCTATGACTAGTTTGGTTCAAACAGTTGAACATGAATTTGAGGAATACACCACTGCATCAATCTGGAACACTTCGGATCCTTTGGCATTTTGGGCTGTAAGTTCACACTCAGCTTCTGAATCATTCATTGTATTTACTGGCACTGATACACTACTTAGACAGGAATAGTCACTTATCCTACCTAGTGTTTTAAAGCCCAGTCTAGGACTGGTCAAAAGACTGGCAACTGGACCAGACTGGACTGGTGAGCGACTGGACTACAGTTGTGGTTGCATCCAGTTGGGTCCCTCTTTGGAAGAGGTCTTCACCACTTGCAAGCACAACCTCACTCTGTATACCATTACTGATATTGCCAAATGGCTTGTGTGTATCACTCCATCACTGCATTCAAGTTGATGTGCTAATGTCTGGGACTCCAAGTCATAGATAAATTGTCTACAAGATATCCACACCCTGAATTACATCCATTGAGACATCAAACCAGCCAATATCCTAATCAGCTGTGGTTCACAAGTGTACCATCTCTATCTCATCAACATCAGTCATGCAACAGAGTATTGCCACCCCAAAACTCAACTACATCACTCATTCCATCAAAATCTGCCATTTGTGGGCATGTCATCATTCGCATCAGTCAACAGCCATGTTGGGCACAAGTTGAGTAGGTGAGATAACTTGGAATCTCTCACCTACATTGTACTTTATTTATTCTGTGGAACCTTACCATGGGCAACAGGCCTACACAATGCTCTTCTGGAAAAAAAGAGGAATGTATACCGACTTCCCTGACATTCCTAGTGAGATCGAGGGCTTGCTGGACCATGCAAGGGACCTTGAATACAGTGCAAGGCCCCACTACAACTATATCTGTGGGTTGATGTGTGCACTACACAGTTGCTCAGAGGAACCCCATATGAAGCCAGAATGGAGAATGGAGGCAACGCAAGTCAGTGCAATCAAAAGGTATCTTTAGCAAATTTCAGACATTGTGCAGTGGCAGTAACACATTGGATGAACAGCTGAAAACAACAAGACTTAAAACATAAGTTATACCCCACTAGTGGCCCCTTGACTCTCTCCAGCTCCCTCTGACCTCTTCACCACAATGCTTGTATTCATCAACAGGTGGAAAATCAGCATTGGTCCCACTGATGCTCTGAAGGGCTCAAATGATTTCATCTACACTGCCACACTGCCACCTCTTCTTTCTCTTTTGAAATTGAGTATCTTTTGTTGTTATTTCTTGTGTTGTAAGTCTAGTTCTATGGTGGCTGGACCCTGGTAGTGTTGTCATAAGCTTGTAGACTGTAGCTTTATACTGCTTGAGTCACTGATATTACAACATCTATGTCTCACTTGGACCCTGGTTTATACCAGCTTAGCCGTGTCAACTCCTGGCTCCATTACTGGCTCAGCTCTAGTAGCCAAAACATATCCAAAACCAGCCAAGACCGAGCTGAGTGGAGCTGAGTTGAGCTTTGAGACCACTACCAGTGGACCCACACAGCACTACAGGCTTCACCCAGGCCCACCAGCCACTTGTTGTGTCCAGTGTGGGCTTAATCCCACATTTGTAGATTATAGGATGTAGCATAAACTAGTAGATACATAGATGGGTGTGCTAGTACCAATGTTCTAAATTTTTGCAATGAGACTTGTGCATTCTCACAGTGGGAAACCAGTTTTTGTACAATGAGCCATACATTTTTTCACAGCAGACTAAGTTTTTTTATGATGGGTCTTATAATTTTTGTGGCCAACTCTTTTTTTTTTGTGCTGATTATGGAAATGTGCAGATATTCTGCCATAGGGTTACTACTAATTCAATAAATTAATTTCAATTTAGCCCCCATCTCCAGAAATTGAAACAACCACAACAACTTGAGTAGTTGTGTAGTGGAAAGATGGATAAGATGCTTGGAGCTGTCAAGCCTCTGAGGGATGAAAGGACAAGTAAACTTTACTGGAGTTTACTGCCTGCTATTTCATGATATATATACTGTTACATAGTGTTTGTATCTATGTGTGCTTAGGGTGGTATAAAGATAAGAGTTCTTAATGCTACTGGCTAAGTGTCTTAATGAGTCATAAGAAGTACACTGCCTCAATAGGCTGTGCATGTGAGTCATAGATAAGGCATATAGCCTTGTGTCATGTGATCTGGAACATATCCTATTAGACGATAGATCTATAGGCTGTATATGATGTGGTAGCCAATAGGATTACATATGTTCCAAGTATAGGTTTGGCATGAGGTGAAACATGTGTAGGTCACATGACTTCAGAAAGTTTGGAATCACATAAGTGTCATGCTTGATAGACACAACAATAGGGGTTAGAGGAGCATTCAGAACAGAAACTCCATCATTCTTAGAAATCCATCATCATCTAACCATGTCACACAAAATCCTCCCTACTGCCACTCAAATGTTACATCTCATGAATAGATGCTCGGACCAAGCAATTCACTGTCAACACCATCAAATAGAGACTCTGAGGGCTAGCATGTTAGTGCAAGTGTTATGAACACACCCATAACCCCTATCTTCTTCAAAACCTATGAACAATCCCCTATTCATATGAACACTTATGACTTTTCTTACTTCCTCACTTTCTAGGTCACATGACCAACACATGTCCACCTCATGCTAAGGCTATGCTTGGAACTCAATCTGATTGGCTGCCACACAAAGCACAGCCTATGGACCGACCATCCAATCAGATATGATCCATCCCACATGACCATTTTCCTTATCTTGCACAGTACTAAGGCTGTATGTGTTCTCTTCTCTTCTATGACATTCTACAAGATTCCAACCAATAATAGAATACTCCCTTATCTTTACCCTATGCCCAACACCAAATAGATACAAACACATGTATGAGTATATAAACCATGAATACATCCGCCAGTAAACTCATCAAAGTTTACTTGGTCTTTCACCTCCATCTCACTCTTGCCTTGAGCACTCTTTGTTTCTCAGAACAGTTTCTGCCCATTCTTTCATTAATCATGAAATTAGTTTATAGGTTTTTGTTAATGAAGTGGATCTGGGAAATAATGGAGCTGTGACATGCCAGAAAAAGTGTCCAGAACTCATGGATTTCCCAGTTTTGATCACAGTGGAAACACACAGTGGATTGGGGACTGGGAGACTTATGTACACATTACAATCTCCCAAAGAGTATGGAAGGTGATTGAATGTGCAGGCTGTGGTGGCCAACATCTAATAACATGTAGGATATTATCAAGAAACAGGGTGGTCATCCTTGAAGGTATTTCCCTGAATCAACCTGATGTGATAGGTCAGGCAGGTTGAAATGGATTGGTATGTTACATGATGTTTTCTTATATACTATTACAAAACCACCAATCATTATATTTGCTGTTCACTCACACTGAGATTAGCATGTGCAGACACCTTGCGACTTTGACAGTTGGTGTTCAATGCACACATCAAGTGACAAAATGTGGCTTTGTCCAAGAATGCACTTGAGAAGGTCAATTGATAGTCTTGGAATAGTATGTTTCCCAAGGAACTACCTTTGATTGCCTTCAATGACACCCCATTCTTTCCTACTTCTGTAGCATATTAGTTTTGCAGAGAACATGTCAACATATCAACATGTTTATTTTGCTCACAAAATGAGATGCATATTGACACATGCCCCAAGTCTATCCGTAGGTACTTTGTGAGATAATTGTCATGACAGATAACAATGCCATGGAGAATATTTGTGACAAAATGTGTGATGTGCATCCTGTTCTCATCAGTCATCATGTCTTCTTTCATTGATCACACTGTACTCTACATGAATCATTCACATAGATATGCAAGTTCCCCAATAGAACATGACAACAGAAAACAAATCTCTCTGAAGAAGACTATGCTGTTGCTGTCATATCCAAGTTTACTTGGAATGCTAGGTATGAAGAAGATGAAGAACCTGACAAGCAGAAACCCCAGCCACAAGCAAGGTGGAGCATGTCAAGGATAAATGGGTGAGCATGGACACCAGCTTGAGCCATTGTGGTAGTACAAACAAGAGTATCAGTACTGCTTATTTGAGCATGCCGCCCCTACTCAGTAAGCCTATTCATAGGCTCTTGTGGTAAGTTATTGTAGCTCACCAAGAATGGGGCCAGTCATGCAACCACATAATTTGGCCAACACTCTCAGGAAGCCATTCAAAACACTGTTTAAAGTGCCTAGTAAGAATCATGATCAGAGAGGTGTTGTCTCTGCTCTGACCATTCAGCATCACCATATTCATAAATTTGAAGAAAATCAGGATGACATTGAGATTGTCAAGGTTCAGATCAAGCAAGAGTTCCTGTGCCCAACTACACCTCAGATGACCAACATAAGTCCAGATGGCAGCATCTTGTCCTTGTGCTGTGTTTACAGTACTTGGTACTTAATGTATATGAAATAAGATAGGAACTTGTAGGACCCAGAGTTCACATTTCCACCCTTGGATGATTTAAAGTGGATCTCACCCCACCAGAAATCCAATCAGAAATAGTTTTCCAAATTCCAGAAAATTACATATTGTCAAAGGAAATATAAAATGTGAATATGTGTGAAAACATAATATTTAGTACATGAGTGAGTAATTACATGGCTTTGAATTTGCTGCACTCAAGGAGCAGAGCTGCCACTTCAGTTATGTTGTCCTCCAACAGCAGTTCTTTCATCAAATATGTCATGTGCCAGTTGAAAAGAGATGGATTTGTCCCAGCATTTATGACTTGAATGGCATACTGAAGGAGTACCACCCTATCTTCCACCCTATCTTTCTCCTTGATCATGTCTAGGAAGTATTGAAGGTAAAAATTGAGGAGTGCATTGTTGACTGGTTGGAGGGATTTCAGTTCTGGGAGGGCCTCTGCATTCTCTAGTCTGGGGTGTTTCTCAAGTGTTTTATAAAGCTGAATGATGGTGGATACATTGTCTTTCACTGAGATTCACTCAGACAATCCTCAATTCACTGGCAAAGCCTATGCTGATATTCTGGCAGAATCCCTTCTTGAGCTCAAGGAAGAGAACTTATGGTGCAAGCCCTGCCAGCCTCAGGTACATGATCTATTGTTTGCTGTATGACATTTGGACTATAATTATACTATCTAGTTACTCTCAAGGGGACACATCAAACCATTGCAAATGGAGTAGCAGCAGTGTCTAGCACTCTTGTAGATAAACTGATGGTGGCAGAAGCATCCAGAACTATCAACAGAAATGATGAGACTTGCACATGCATCATGTTTTATAGCACTGGAAGTTTAACATAGTATCAGGTCTGATACACTCCAATAGCAAAAACAAGCACAGATTCATACAAGAGGTTGATGTGTCACTCATGAAGAAGAAGAAAAAGTTGCACAAGTCCCTAGAGTTTGTTGCTTTGGATGAAGAAGATAGTCAGGTTGAGGCATCAGAGCCCAGGAAAGGATCTGAAGTGTTAGAGAAGGTAGGAAATGGGCTTGCCTCATTGCAGAACTTCTAATTTGGATTTTTTGTAGGTTTGCAAAGAATGCAAGAGGGGGAATAGAGATTGTATTTGGCCCAAAGGTAGTCAGAAGAAAAGGGCATGTGTTCATGTTGATCAGTGAAGGTTCATTGTGAAGTGGAAGATAAGCCACCATTTTTTCACCAATATTTATTTGTTACACAACAAACAGGTCTTCCATACATTTATCCTCTGAGGGGGAAGGCAGTGATTGTTAGCTAAGCAGGAACCCAAGGAGAACACTCAAGATATCAATGAACTCTTTGAGATGATGAGTGGGTGTATGGAAAAGCTAAAACATCAGGTGGAAATGGAGAAAGAAGAAAGGAACAAGATGATGACCCAGATAGAGGAGTCAGAGAATGAGGTGAGATGATTGAAGAAGGAGAAAGACTCCCAACTGTGATGGTCAACCTGTGTAGTATATTTCAAGTGTAACTTATCAAATAATGATGTTTTTAGTCAGAATGAATATTTGAGATATAAGGGATGAATACTTCAAGATACATGAAGAATTGATAGTTTCCACCAATAGTTATCTATGTGATGGTTTTACTGATTCTGCATGCCAGGTCTGAAAAGATGTCAAGTCAGTTGCCATACTTCTGAATGGAAGTGAAGCTTAAGGGGCACTGATGTCTATCCATACTACCCTAAGGAAAGTTGTGTTGTAAGTCAACAGAATCATTTTAAAATACTAGGTTATGGGTTGTGGATCCAAGTCCAAAGTGGTGTGGGAAACAGACATATGACTAATAGACATTGGTGTATTGTCAACATCAAGGTGTTCCTTCTGCATACATCATCACTCTTTCCTCTCATACAACAAAACCAAACCAAACTGCATATCAAACAATACAAGCAATACTGAAGTCTCAAGCAACATGTTAGCCTGGATCAATATCATGGATGTTGGCGGTAGAGCTGCAAGGCTCTATCTATTTAATGGTGGGATATAATGACCAACTCCCAATTCTGAAGACTTTGCATATGACTTCAAACATCCCAACCTTCTATGCAACATGACATCTTGGAAAACAGTAGCAATAAAAGACTATATGTGGCATCTGTTAGGCTGCAGGTTGGTTGCAATTGTCACCCACCATGGACTGCCATTTTGGGAGGACATGAATCAAGTTGAGGAGGAAGAATGTCAGTTCAGTACAGGTGAAACAAACAACCAAATGACGAAGGGTTGAATGTGAGTGGAATGTGAGAGAGCTGTTCTCAGTCAAGTGGTTTGGATGTAAAGAGCCAAGTAAACTTTGATGTTTACTCTGGCACTGATTGCATAGTTTATGTACTACTACATGTGTGGCTGTGTATTTATTACATAAGCATCGTACCATTCCTATCTATTATCCTATTGGTCAATAAGGAATGATGGATGACTGATCATAGGGGTTGGTTCCTTGATGCTGATGCGTCAGGTAACCATGAGGCATGTCATAATTGATGTGGCAGGAGAACGTTCCTTGATGGGAACGTGCACTGCTTCTAACCACGATCAGATCTGTGATATATTAAAAGATGCTGTCATTGACTGTGTTAATGTGGCAGCCAATAGGAACAAGTTCCGAGAACAGCCTTAGCATGAGGCATAATTACGTAAGCGTTTAGTCTAAAACCTTTGAGGGTTGAAGACTTGAGTGTTTGTCTTTGGTTTTGTGTCATGAGGTTGGAAGAAGATAGGGGTTAGATGTGCATTCGTAACAACAGGTGATGAACTGCTTCAGAAATTCATGAAGGAAGTCAATCCAGAAAGGATCTGTGTTTTTCAGCAGTCAAGTGGTATTTCATGGACAGTTGTTCTCTCCAACATGTCTCACATTCATCTTGTTACAGAACAAATAAAAGATGATGATGATGAAGACAAGCAAGAGGATGTGCAAGTACAACAAAGAGCAGGAGAAATACAGAATACAAGCACAATGAGTTGAGATGGATCTTGTTAGGAACCTCTATGAAATGACTCACAACAGAACATCCATTTGTTGTGCCAGCCTTGAGATGTATATTATCAGTCACACTTCATTGGCTGTTACTACCTTGTTTGAAACTCCTATCTTCTTCAACCCCTATGTATACCTCAATGGTCAAGTCAATCAAGACTTGAAAGGCTATGCATATTCTATGAACTTCTATGACATTCTATCCAATATCATTATGAACTCTTACTTATGCATAGACCATGTAAACCAAATAGATACAAACACATGTAGTAGTATATATAACATGAATCTAATGTCAGAGAACTCTAACAAAGTTCTCCTGGTACTCTCACCTAGTACTGTCATAGCTTGGCTTGGCTTGGCTTTTTCCAGTTTTAGGCATTCATCAGCTATTGGATTTGAGCTGAGCTGGTGATAGAGCCAATGGCTCACACAGTTAAACTACCATAAGCTAACACACTGATACTAGCAAATATAAGTAGCTACAGTTGGTAAAAATCCCTACATGTTAGTATCATAAAGTTACAAGAGTCTACAACAACAAAAACAGGTATTGTAGAGTCACACCCTAAGAAAGGGCAATAAATAGATGTTGGATAAAAAAAAAAAAAGGGAAGAAAAGGCAGATATGTGTAAACTCTTAGTTCAGCAGCCATGGTATTGATTTTTAGCCTGTTGACAAATGTGAGCACTGCAGTGGAGAGGAGGGTAACAACTAGGAGCTGTGGAAGGCCCACTAGAGGGGTATAATCTGTGCTTTGCTATTTTTGTTGGTATATGGTTTGGGTGTGGGTATCTTTGGCTGCATCATGGTTGACTGACAATTCATCATTGACATCAAAGGTGTGTTAGCGTCACTGCATAACATCTGAAAGTTTGTGAAGAAATATCTTTTACCAGTATGAGAGTTAGTATGTTCCTTCATGCCATCTTGCACTGCCTCCAGGCCCCATTCCAGCTTTATGTCAGGTTCCTCTGAGCGACTGTGGAGCACATGCATCAACCTGCGAATATAATCATAGTTGGGCCGTGCATTGTACTTGAGGCCCTGTGCATGATCCAACAAATCCTTCACTTTGATAGGAATGTCAGGGAGAAGCTCATACATTCTCTTTTTGTTCCAAAAGACTTGATGCCTCATGCATGCCTTTTGCTCAAGATACACCCAAGATGAGAAGGGCACACTAGGAAACAAACAGAGCAGATTATACACATCAGCCAGCCACAACACCTCAGCTGGTTTACCGACCACTGAGGTGAGTTACCTTTATTTAGAGCTACCTATCTTAGTACTGACTAGATTACAGTACTTACTATTCAATATCAATCTACAATCAGATACTAGTATGAACATATCAATTTGAATGTGATGATGAGGGGATACATACTAATTGTTCAGCAATGTCAGTGATACTGTACAAAGTAAGACTGCACTTGCAACCAATGAAAATCTCTTCCAGAGAGGGACCCAACTGGCTGAGAACAAGTAAATTCAAGTCAATGTTTTCAGTCTTTGGAGTATTAGGTATATAACTCAAAGACATGAACAAATAGATGCAAGATATAAGTGGGGCCTTGAGTGGGCCTGCTCCTGGCTATATTCCAAAAAAATCAATATATAATTTGAATAGGTATCCATGGAGATATAGTCCATTCAATTCAGTGTATCTTTGATTCAATTATGGACCCATTTATTAGATTCATCAATGTTTGACAGCTGTCATATGTAATCCTTGATGGGAGCATGATAGATGGTTGCCATAGTTACTATATCTTAGTAATCACTTTAATTGACACTATTTAAAGGCTGGTTTCATCTCTTATGCCTTTCAAATTCACTGTGTCCCACTTCCTCTTCTCAAAAGGAAAATATTCTTTCTCTGGCCTCTAATGGTCATTCTACTGGTCATATTGCCTCCAAACTAGGTGTCAGTCAGTCTACTGTCACTAGGACACTCAAGGATCTCCTTCCCAATAGACCTATTCCTCTTTGTGGCTGTCCTTCCAAGCTTTAAGTCACTTCTCAGCATGCCATAATCCTTCAAATCATGCAGGACTGAACAAGTAGTCTGAATCTACTAGAGTGGGAAAAGCTCCACAGGATCAGGGACAGCAGTAGCCTCCTCATCTCGCAGCACATGGCACATACTTCCCCAACCGTGGCAGCAATTCATGCGACACAGTCTGCTGAACGATGTGGGGTATCTGTAGGTTACAATTAGCACTTTGACAAATGAATAGTTCGCCACACAGAAGCTTGCCTCTAAGATCATCTCGTAGTCCTTCATAACATCCCACTCGCTATTGCCCATCTTGAGCCGATTCAGTTCACTGTAAATGACAAGGAAATGGTCAATAGGCTACACAGAAATCTGTGACCTTCCAGATAGACGCGATAACAGAGTCGACTCACTGGACGCATGACTCTCAGCTGATTGATCATAAAGTACATGTATGTCGAATCCCACTGAGTTGGGACATCACATAAAAGTCCATTCTGTGGAACTTGGACCATCTCTCCAGATGAGGTATGGAACCAACCCTTCTCATTTCCGGATTTGACGACATTGGAAAACTGGTCACGGCACAGGCCAGAGGCACGGATGGCACGAACAGTGTCCCTTCCAACTTCGATTGGAAGCTTGGCAATGGCAGCCACAAATGCATCCTTTTGAGTTGGATCATCAAACAGGTCAGCGAACATTGCATTGAGTTCAACTGGGTCGGTCTTGTTGAACGTGTGGATGACATCTTGAGTACATAGATTGATGATATGTATGTGGAAAGCACATAATGCGCTGGTTGGTCACATGGAACAGGATATCGCACACTGCCAACATTTTGTTGAGCTCTACCATCATGGTCTTGTTGTTTGCTGCATTGTCTAGGGTAAACCAACCAAGCTACAGTGTTAATACTTAGTATGTGCTGACAGACTCGCTTAATGGGACCATACTTTCATTGTCACCTTGGCCCTATCGAGGAGGTAAAGGATGGCCCGAGCCAGTATGAGCCCTGTATGATTCCCACATATATGATGAAAACCAATCAACGCTGATCTGAGCTGTAGACCGCCAGTCTTCTCATTGTTTGTGATCCAGTGTGCTGTTCATGCAAGGAATGGGCATAGTGCCCTGTCCCCCCATATGTCAGCCGTGAAGGAAATGATACCAAGTGACTTCTGCATGGGCATCTTATCATATAGTCCAGGAGAAAATTAGGGTGCTTACATCCATGTCCAACTTCAGAGCAATAAAGGAATCCTGCCATGCTGAGATGACAAGTGAATGGAGCTTTGTATGTTGAGGGATGTCTTGATCCTGGAGGTCGGGCCGAACAAGGAAAAGAAGGTTACGGAACTCAGGGTGTTCAACCAAGTTCAAAGGCTACATAGATCAGTAACGAAGGAAATGGAATGTTGTGCTTGTATCTCACCAGGTCACAAGCAACAATAAGCAAGACAAGGTATCTGTGAAAGATTTCTTTCGTGTACAAGGGTATCATTGCCCATCCAGTTGGGTTGGCGTTGATTGTATTGGGGTTTCCAGTAACCCGGAACAGAAGGTCTGTGATGGCTACTCCATCACGAACGAAGGCCTCCAAGTCTGCGAGAGTATAGCCACGCTCCATTGCACGGGCTACAACAGGGAGCGGAGGTGTCCATGAGCGTTCTTGAGTCAATATTATGTAGCTAAGGAGATGCCAAGTGTTGAGATGTTTGTGAAGGGTTGAAGTTGCTGTGTTTGGGCTGTAGTAAAAGTTGCAGGTGGAGCAACATCCATGCTCTGGCTTCCCGTACTTTTCCTCCCAAGCAGTAGGATTTTTGTTGTATTCCTCCCTAGTCAAATGATCAGTATGAGTCTATGACAACAGCAGCCCCAAGTAACCAACAACTTACTTGCATTTGAGGCAGTACTGATCGTCCCCTTTCACTCGTGAAAAGAAATACCTAATGTCATCAGTAGTTGAAGTCGTTGACTGTCCGGCAGTTTGATGGATAGGATCAGTAGAGGGATCAGGTAGTTCAGGTTTGTTTATAACTCTTCCTGTGGCATGTGGTGCACGTTGGGGAGCAGGCTGAGATTGACCTGCCTCCTGGTCCGATGGGTCTGATCCAGAGACCTCACTAAGGTGGAAGTTTTTTGTTACGATCACGGGATCTACACATGTCATCTCCTGATATGATCTCCCGATTTTGCATGCCGAACCATCATGAAGTGCAGTAGAGCTTCCAAAGAGATGTCGTTCATTAACCCAAATCCTCTGCAGACTTACATATATAGTAAACATTTACCGTACTCACCACTGATCCACGTCATCATCTGTGCAGCACTGCTGTTGCACAGGGTCCTATACTGTGCTGGATCCACTCGCAGTTCGCCCCTTCACCCTATCAATGAATGGGATACTCACTGCAATGCTAGGGCCTAGGGCATTATCGATGATCGCTATTCTGACATAACATGACGGTGGTCGATGACAGCTGTGGTGATAAGGTACGGTTCTCGGGGACAGCAACTGCCAACTGAGTTATCAAGCTGTTGCAGTGGAACAAGGGTGAGATGAGAGAGATAGATGCACAGTGAGAAGGCCATCATACATGGGCTTCATCTTGAGGTCAAACTGAGAGGATCGTAGTGGGACAGGGCCGAGATCGTAGGCGATGTGAACCAGAGCTGCTGTCTGCCATTGGGATTGGCTGATCCATCATAATCATAAGCATTGTTGAGGCGTTGCTGGGAGAGCTAGGTGTTGAGGGATAAGGTGGACATATCGGGAGAGCTGGTCTGACAGGCTGCAACGCAAAGGATGTTGGCTCCAGCTGAAACAGACAACCAAATGATGAGGGTTGAATGTAAGTGGAGTATGAGAAGAGTGTTCTCAGTCAAGTGGTTGGAGTGTAAAGTACCAAATAAACTTTGATGGAGTTTACTGGCGTTGATTCATAGGTATATATACTACTTTACATGTGGCTGTGTATTTATTACATAAGCATCGTACCATTCCTACTATTAATCCCATTGGACGATAGGGAATGATGGATGACTGATCATAAGGTTTGGTACCTGGATGCTGATGTGTCAGGTAGCAATGAGGCATGTCATAATTGATGTGGCAGAGGGGCGTTCCTTGATGGAAACGTGTACTGCTTCTAACCACGATCGGATCTGTGATATATTAAAAGATGCTGTCATTGGCTGTGTAAATGTGGCAGCCAATAGGAACAAGTTCCGAGAACAGCCTTAGCATGAGGCATAATTACATAAGCGTTTGGTCTAAAACCTTTGAGGGTTGTAGACTTGAGTGTTCGTCTTTGGTTTTGTGTCATGAGGTTGGAAGAAGATAGGGGCTAGATGTGCGTTCATAACACCAGCCGGCTGGGAGCTGAAGCCACGTGTTAGCTCTGCAGCCTAGAACTGGCCAATAGCTGACTGCTGTGATGGGGCTCGGCTCCACGTGACACTGTCAGAGCCACACTCAGTTATAGACTCCAAACCAGCTCGAGCTGAAGCCATGGCAACACTACATAGTGTGCCATAGTGTCTCATAGTATGTCATAGTGTCTCATAGTTTGTCATAGTTTGTCCCAGAGCTTCATAGTGCAATCTCAATGTACAATTAACTTTTAATTTTCATTGACATAAATGTTATGGTAAAGATAATATTATTAATATTTAATTATATCAACATTACATAATCAGGACAAGCGAAGCTGACTACACTCTAGATATCTTACATAAGCATTACAAGCGAAACTAATAAACATAAGTTAGTCAATGATATGTTCAAGTAGTAGACTTGACTTACCTATAGTGTAGTGAAGTGTAGTGAAGAAAGTGTAGTGATGGTGGAGATGATAGTGGTGGAGGAAAGAGAAGGTGTGAGA
>JBBPMD010000628.1:0-16989 GCA_038090095.1 Zangia roseola | reverse complement strand
TCTGGCGGACGTATTCTTCACTAGATCCTTCCATCTTTGCTGATGGATTGTCTCCGCTCCCCGCGCCGCGCCGCGCCTGGTTCGTCCACGCGGATGCCGACCATTGGAGAGATTATGCCTCGATGAATCAGTGGGTTCTTCGCGCTGTTTTTCCTTCCATCACTGGCCTCTACTCTGCGGATTGGCAAGATCGCGCGGAGATGGGGCGGCCCATGGTTCTCGACCGCGTCATTTTCACCGACCGCGCGGCCACAATGAAGGGCGAATACTTTCTGAGTACGGGACGGATCGCCTCTGAGGCGTTTGCGTTGCCGGGAAGTGTGTATTGGTGGAGCGTCGTTCGAAATGCGGTAGCCAGGTTCAGTGGGTTGGACGAGGACTTTGACCGGCCGTCAAAACCCGTGATCACATATGTTTCCCGCCAGGATTGGGTCCGACGGAAGCTGATCCAGGCGGATCATGACAAGTTAGTCGAGGAACTGTACAAATTGCGCGATCAGCATGGGGTCGAGGTGAATGTCGTGAGTATGGACAAGCTCACCCATACGGAACAACTTAGTCTAGCGGCACGGACGACGGTGAGTGCGCCGTTCGTACCATTACGATAGGTGTGATTGACTCTATTTGTTTTGGGAACAGATTATGATGGGCGTGCATGGTAACGCTCTGACGTCCCTTGTATGGATGAAGCCTACCCCACAATCGACGGTAATCGAATTTTTCTACCCCGAGGGGTTCGCACGCGACTATCAGTACACGGCAGGAGCACTAGGAATGGCGCACTATGGCGTTTGGAATGACAAGTGCGTATGGTCGCTCTTGCCGTTATGACTGTCCCCACTGATACCTGCGACGCCGATGTTCAGGACATTCACGAGTCCCGACCTGCCGATCATCGATTATCCAGAAGGATTCCAGGGGAACAGTATACCGTTGAATGGCAAGGTCGTTGCGAAACTGTGTGCGGAGAGGCTACAGTTGCCCGTTTCCACCGAGGTTTGAGGATTAGACGGGTCGACGTACTAGTAGAGATTTCTTGTGACATGTGCAGTGTCCGTAATTTATTCGTGTATCAAACATATCGACCTGACCGCACCAACATGTGTACAACAAAGTCTGGTGACCACACCTCTATGGTCGGGCAGCGGTGGCTAGGGTCCTGATGGATGACACATCCACATGTAGTGCCGTACAAAATTGGCACACAAATAACTTTTTTGACTCTGGTCACCATGCTTCGATAACTTGGTTCATGATGTGAGTGCATAGAGATTGAGCCTTCTCCAACGGAACTAAGTGACCGAAGGGCCTGCCAGTTTGCGTCTTCGTGCCAGTATACTTCAGTCACGGTGGCATCGCTGCCAACATTATGGCAGTGGAACGTGTAAAAAGGTAAGCTCGCGATCTCGTGTTTAGGATCTCACTTGGATTCACAATCGCCGATTCTGGAGGTAATATAAACGCGAGAGGCGTCCAGACTGCCACCACATCGATGATATGATGATGTTCCCATCAAAAACATTTCTCCGTGGTTTTAATCACGTTGTCAGTCATGGAGGCGAGTCCTCTCCGCCGCGACGATCACGATGTCACCATTGGTATCACAAGGAGGACGAATGAACTCGGCACGGGTAGCTTTATCGAGAAGGACCGCGCTCTTGTCCAGGCCATGAGACAAGGTGGCGAACTCGGTAAACGTGATGGCTTGGGTGTCAACACTGCGAATTCCCCCTGGTTTTATACTGCCGACATCTGACTTGGAGAACCTCCAACAAAGTCTAAGCAAATGTGTCGCATCGTTGTGTTATAACTTACCGATACAGACTCGCTTATAATTGATACTGGATGTTCCCTGACGTGGGGGGAAGCAAGGCTTACACGCCTACTGGCTCGAGCAAGGACACTGGGAATGCAGTGGTATGCGTCTGGTTCTCTCATATAGTCTGTATCGCATTTGACGTTGGCTATAGTCGTTATCTTATGGCTCTGGACTTATAAGCTTTTCTGGAACGGAATGGCTTGACACCATAACGCTATCCCACGATTTGGTGATCAAAGGTCAATCCTTTGGGGTCGCCACTGCATCTCATGGACTTAATGCCAGTGGACTGGATGGCTTCCTTGGGATTGGGCCTATTGGCCTAACTGAGGGTAGGGTCCAAAACACCCCCACGGTCCCTACCGTAACAGACAACTTGCGGTCGCAAGGGAAGATCCTTTGGGAGGCGGTCGCGCTTTACTATGTCCCGATCTCTGTGCCCAACAGTGCGTCCAACGGGGGAGCTCACGTTTGGTGGCGTGAATCACAAGAAAAACACCACTTCTGTAGACTATGTCCCGATCACGAAAACCTCGCCTTCGTCGTACTCCTGGGGTGTCGAGGGGTCCATCTCTTACGGGGGTGCTACCATTTTGTCGTCTACCGTTGGTATCATCGACAGCGCCATCACCGCCATTGTCTTCTCCTCGGGTGAGCAATTTGGGATGGATATCGCTCGTGGAGCGCCCATACTACATTCAGATGCGTTCCAGAAGTACAAGACCGCAACGGGTGGTGTCTTTGACTCGAAGACGGGCATGCTCCAAATTAGCACCGAGCAATATGCCGCTCTGAAAACACTGGCGTTCCACATCGGGGAAGGTGTTCGACCTGAATCCCAACGCGCAAATCCCTCTGGGGCTGGGTTGGACTTTATACTTAGGCAGACTTTCCTGTACGTGTTGCGTTTCGTGCGACGGCGGACGCGTTCTCATCCTGGGTCGGTTTTCAGCGAGCGGTATATGGTCGTGTTGGATAGTGTGCACCGACGCGTTGGGCTTGCTAGCACGGCATATACACAGTCTACGACTAACTAGTGGCAGTCCGTTGAAAATATCAAGATGAACTTTGTTTGCCGAGTTGATGCCATACACACCCGTGGTGATACTATGATAGTTAGTTATTGATGTACATGATTTCTTGACGCAACCGTTGTTATTTCGGATAACGAAAGTCAAATTTATTTTTTGGCGGTTCTACGGATCGAACGTGACACGGGACGCGTCCTGTCACAGTTGTGACAGTCGCGTTTATCATCTTGAAGTTCGATATGTACTAACACTTCCGGATTTCCAACATTTTGAGACCAGTTTTATGTAATTCAAAATGTAATTCTACATAATTTATGGTACAAATCTATTACGGGGCCCGCTATATATTTTATTTTAAGACACGTCATAATGTTTCTCACGAGTATAACTGTTGAGGAAAATCTTGAAGGGAACAAAAGAAAATGTGTTCGCTAACTCAAAATGTCCGAGATAATATTATCTTTTATGTCGTGCATGTCATATTTTATCTTGAGGATGCTACAAAAGAAAATATAACAAGGGAAATCTTAAGATTGTCAAAATAATATATTTTATGTGCCTCAAAAGCTATATCAACAAATTTTATTTTAAGCTCCCCTAAAAGTGAATGGGCGATGAGGGGGCGATGAGGGGGCGATGAGGGGGTGAGCAACCGGACGACCGTAAGTTTGAAGGGGAGTGACTGCAGTACATGACTGTATAGGTACATATCAATGGACAAAAGGGTAAGCTGGACAGATATCGTCGCATGAATACCAGGATCCTGCCAACAATACATCTTTATTTCTCCTCCAGTACTTCGCGATGAGTTTGAAGGAAGATCGGAATGGGAGCAACTAGCGCACAACAATTGCGACTTATCTACCTCATCATGATACGCATCCAGGGAAAAGTTTCATCTGAAGGAACATCCAGGTTGTCCTTGAGCCATTGAGCATCGTAGAAGGATCGTGGTAGGCCAGTGGGGAAAGGGCGTGAGGACAGATTACCACCACGAGCACGTTTTGTAATCTTGGCCCCCCTGGGAGAGAATATATCCTTCTCGTGCAACCGCTGAATGTCAACAATGCTTAGTTCCTTCCTAATATCTCTCCTCCACGGCATCGCATGGGTATAAAACACCATCTCCATACTTTCATCGCCACTTTCATCGGAACTCATTCTGTCGCTGCCAAGCATCTTCACAACGTCATGTAAGAATTGCCAAACAGTAGCATTGCCCTCGTCCCCTTCCATTTTTGCTTCCACCAATTGTTTGGTGATACCAAAATGACGTCGATATTTCTTGAATGAATTAACAGTATTAGTGTTTGACGGTCTGAGAAAAGCAAAGCTTACATTAAATCTTCACTCATCCTTCCGGCCTTTCTGCAATCTACGTTCTTTGTCTTTGACAAGTCTTGCAGCAACCTCCTCCTCCGTTTCAATAGAGTCGTCCTGGACACGAGGCTTAGCATGTGATAGTCGGGTTTTGATACGGCTAAACTTCTGACTGATCGCATCGACCCAATATTCGTCGGATCTTGGTTGGGTTGACCAGTCTTCTTCGCGCCTCAATATCTTGAGTTGTTGGAGCAAATGGGAGACGATGGCTTTGTTCCAAACAGAGGTAGCAGGTTGGCTGTAGTCCCACTGCAAGTTCTCGGGATCGGGCCCATTGCTGCCACTCTCGAATGCTTGAACTTGTTCGCGGGAAGCCCCATGGATCAGGAAGAAGTCATCATCGGAGGTGACTCCAAAGGCCACTTTGAAGAGTTCATGGACATGATCCTAGAGCAAATAAGTGACCGAACGAACGGTTGGCGAATAGGTGAGCTTACCAGGTTTTCATTCCGTTCCTTATCGCACACAATCTCTTGTTTCAGCTTGAAAACAGCTTTCGTCTGTCTTTTTGGTGGAGTGAAGCATTTTCGAGGGTTTTGCCCAAGAAGCCTGCAGACCTCTTCCGCGACCTTTTTGATAGAACTATCGTCGAGCGGGGAATGGTCATCGAACCTGGTGGAAGGTCGGGGGAGGTCATCGCTTTCCTATCGGACTTATAAGCAAGGGAGCGTGTGTACAGGCATCGGGACTTACATAGACACCGGCTAACCTGATACCCAGAGAAGTTTGTCGCTTGGTAGAAGGCCTGGGGAGACCAGTGTTATGAGTACCGGCTAACCTACTCGAAGAGGTACAAGGTTCCTCGTCTGAATCTGTGCCAACGACAATAGGAACAGAGGGAGCAAGATGACTACCGGCCAACTTGGTGCCTGAAAAAGCTCGCTGTGAGCTAACAGGCGGATGGAGGGGTTCATCGTCTGAATCAGTGTGGACGGTGATAGGAACAGTGCGGGGGGAAGATTGGCGTATCAGGTCGGAAGTATAGGGTGGACGAGGAGTCCTGGGCATTGTGCTTTCCTATTAGAATGATTAGTAGGAGGAGGGGTACCATAAATAAAATACAAACGAATGCATCGATAAGTCTACTACTGGATGAAGACGTATTGGTGCGGAGAAATCTTGTTCTGTGGTCAGAGGGAATTGGTGAACATCGGACCGTGATGCCTTGTGAATTCTCCATGGGCTTCTTTGATAAACTGTTCTCCAGTCGCTGTGATGTTTATAAGTAGGGTAGGAGGCGTTCAGATTGTTTGTACTTACATGGATTTTTTGGAGAGCTACGTCATACTTCTGCGCAAGAGCAGTGATCTCAGATTCTTGGTCGGCCTCAAGAGGGCGTCAGAGCAAGCATCAACTTCTTGATGGTCTTACCTTCAACCTTTGGACGATTGATTCAAGCTCACTTTCTGTATTTTGCCTGAACCGATGCTCCTCAAATTTCTTTTGAAGGAGTTGGATTTCTACCTCCTGCTGCGCAATCGTCGACTCTCGGTCGGCAAGTATGGAGTTCGCCCTTTGCATATCATCCACTATTTTCTCTTTCTCGTTTTCCAACTGGGTGATCCGTGCGATCTGTTGTTGCCGTTGTGCCTCAAATTGAGATATAGTTGTCCGGTACATCTTCTGCTTTTGTGAAAAGTTATTCTGCATGGTTCGTAGGTCATTCCTGATCACAATAAAAATGTCCATGACCTTCATACCTCGAGGTCTGTCGTGGTCCTTTGAAAGCTCACTTTCAAGGAATACATGTTCCTGCGCAGTGTGTTGGATCCATCAACCTCGACTAACATTACCTTGGCGCCCTGCTCATTCATGATCCAGTAGGTGCCCACTCTACATAATGGTGCATACCTTTCCAGATTTCTTCACAATGGACTATATGTATCATTTAGCAGATTGCATCGGTGGCTACAAGAGCAACTTACTGTTTCCGATCCTGTATCACTTTCGTTCCGTTTACGGATGGAGGAGGAACTCCAAGGATTGAAAACAATCATCGACGAACTCAACGAATCATTATCAGGGAATAACGTGCCAGGCATGGCGGATGGCTCAGGCTCAAGCTCCATGACATCTCCTGCATTGTCAACTGCAGCCTGTCCGACATCATCTTCAGCAGACATTTGGACGTCCAAGGTTGGCTGTGACCAAGCATCGACTACAACAATCAACAAAGCTTTCAATAAATGAAAAATACTCACCGAGAACACTGGCATCAGCTTGACCCTGCGACGGCTCGCCATCAGCAGGTGGAAGCGGATCGAGTGGGTTCAGCGGGTAAGCCTCCTCGGCTCGATTATTGTTGAGAAAGGTGAAGAGCGCCATGGTTGTGTACCAGGGGAGGGTCGGAGACGTATAAATATGGTCAGGCATCCAGGAAGTACAACAGGCCTTGTTTATCGTCGTCAAGAGATCAGTGACGTGCCCTGGATAAATAACATTCATTTTAGTGTCATCGGATCAAATGAGGTGGACACACCCTACAACGCCCATAAGCGGAACAACTGCTGCCTTGTCCGCCTCTTGTTACTATCCCAACCTAATTGCCGATATGAAACTAACTCATTTCATAGAACCAACAAATGGCACCAGAACCGTTACTGGGGATGTTTGTACAGAACACAGTGAGATTACAGTTTGTACGGGGCGGGTATACTAATCTATGAGATCGACAATTCCAATGATCGCCCATACACTTCTGCAGAACGCAAGAAAGCACGCCGAATGATGTCTTTGTTTGAGCTACGATACAGTGGACACAATGCCAAAGAAGCGACTTTCGGCAAAGCCGCAAGCCAGTCACTGCAAGTAATCTGTCAAAGCAATGAGTGTACGTTCTTGTTGACCCTAAGACCAACTTACAAGAATATCTCCACCCTCAGTAGTTTTGGATTTGGTGAAGCAGGCAAGTCGCAGATGGGTTGCACTGCACGTGCGGCTCTCTCCCTTTGGAATACATAGATTTGCGCCGGGTATGAGTTCCAAGCAGGTGAACTGGATGTTCAAATTCTTGAGCCGATGCAACCGTTCTGTACAATCCAAGATTGTCGACAGGTATGGCCCCCGTGGCGTACGTCTAGCGATTGACAATGTTATCATGGTAATGGTTGCCGGATTGGCGAGCTGCGTAGTGAGAGTCGATACATAGCCTAGGGGTCCATGAAGGCGTTGAAGGTTTGGGAGAATGATGCTCCCTTTTGTCCGAGTTTTCAGAGATCCCGGCGGACGTGTCTCATATGAAGGACAAATGTTCAGCATTTCGATAGCCGGGTGTCGTGCCAAGAAAACCATGAGGGTAGCAAGAGGACAGTTATCATCGATCTCCAAGGTCCGAAGCTCTGTAAAGAGTAAAAGATCGAAGAAAGAAGTCCAAGTACATGAGGTAAGATTGAGGTTGGTCAGAGAGAGGGTCTGGAGAGGAGAATTGAGGAGAATTGATAGAGTCGTAGGGAAAATGGAGGGAGTAAAAAAAGTGGGCGACTGAAGCTTGAACGATCGGAAACTCGTTGGTGGGCTGTTTGCAATGTCTCTCGGAAACAAAACACGAGATGGGGGTGCAGTAGAATTTGCTCGGAATTCCATCTCTTGACATCCAGCTGAAGCAACGCTATCCAAAAGCGAGGTCAAGACCTCATGATCGAACTCGGTAGAGCCCAAATGGAAATAGACCGAGATCTTGGTCTCTGATAACAACTGAAAGTAAAGCGTGAGGGCTCGAAGGTGCAAGTCGGATGCTTCGCTAAGACTGCAGTACAAATTTGAGGGGGGTTTGTACGTCTCTGTTCGTTTCCATAGAAGTAAGGCTTTGCATGTGGAGTGGTGTACGTCGGTCCAGAAGGGATCAGGACGGAAGGACGTCGCATTGAAGTACAATGGTGCTGCAATCTCTCTGAAGATCATGGAAACCTGTGCTAGCCTCAGAAGATCGATGGGGGGAAGAAACGCCGCTATCTCGAATAGCAGTTTGGTCGGAAGGGAAAACAGTTCAGTTACGTGGGATGGTGGTTCGGTCGAGTAGGTTAGGTTCACCGTTGACTGTGTGTTATGAGCATAAGGGAAATCCAAACCAGGCGAAAACACTCACTACTGTATGTTCGAGAGCTGAACCAGCAGCGTCGATATATGGTTGAATGGCGCACAGAAGAAATCGTGGAGTCGGCAGTGCCGAGGCACAGCGTCTAACTTTACCAGGACGTAGATCATACCAGTCTTCCTCTCGCAGATGTTTAGTCAAGGATGGGGGCTCTGAGGTAGCCCGACAAATCTTCATTGGTCGCCAGGAGAGGAATTCATCATCCTCTCTCGAGCATTTGGGCTTCAAGCATGGCATCTAACGGGAATTAGCTGTGAGTGTTGAACGCCAAATGAATGCACATACCTGAACTATGGAATGGGGCTCCAGCCGCTGACGTTTCATCGGCCTCGTTACATCGTCGTGAATCCTCTCCTGCTTCAGGAGTATCAACTTCTGTGCCTGATGAATACCTCGCGGCTAGAGACAGCAAGGTTCTCACCTCCAGGAGTTTGCTGACAGTGTTTCCCATGGTTAGAGAAGATGCCGGAAATATCGTTGTATACCTTGGACATTCTCGCGCTTGGGTATTTGAGGAGAAGTGATGCATCGACACAAAAGAGCTTGACACAAACGCCAATTGCTTGATACAATCTGTAATGGGCTGTTATCATATTTCGGGAGACCCACTAATTGTTATAGCACTACTTACCTGCCATGCCTGATAATATCGGTCAGTGATATTAGCGACACAGCCAGCAACGGTAGAGATCGTATTGTAGATACTAATGGGGCGTTATCATATTTCAGGAACCCAGGAACCCACTAATTGTTATACACCACTTACCCGCCATGCCCGAATATCAGTGATCATATTAGTAACGTAAATTTGTGTGTAGCTGGCAATGATAGCAAACAATTGGCCCTATCAACCCGTATAAGTGGGTTAGCCATTTCAACATAATACATCGAAGAATGCCTCCCAGAAAACTCCACTCCGTACCAGCCTTCTACATCGTCGAAGAGCCACCGATCTTACCACTCTTATCCTCCCATGTGCAGATGGTGATCCGGCAACCAACTTCTGCGATCACCATCTCTGCAACTCAGCAAATGACAGCCTTTAAACCACCCCCCCCTCAGCCACAAGCGTGCCGCGCGACGACGCCTACACCTCCATCTGCGGCGCCAGTGTTCCGGTTAGCCAGCACTGTCCGCGCGAACACACCGCAGCCCCATGCAGACAAAGGCAAAGGCAAAGGGGTAACATTCGCTACTCCAGAATACACACCTGAGTATGAACGTCAACACTCACAAGCCCCAAGTGACTCTTCGCTCTCCTCGCTCGAAGAGGATTTCATAGAGAGCTCCAAGATCCAGAAACCTGTCGGAGAGCCAGGAAGACCAGGTCGTGGTGGGTACAATCTAGAGGAACAACTCAAATGGGATGAAGCTGAATTCAAGAAGCTCAAGGTGAGTGATTCGATAAACGATGATTGGTATATCTCACTGACCAAACTTTAAGACCTCCGTGCACAAACTGATTAGGAAGCATTTGGATGAAACGCAGAGCAGAGGCGCACAAGATCTTGCAAAAATCAAGACTGTAAAGCAGGAGGTGAGCGGATGAGTTATTTCGACCAGGGTGACGCTTACATGGCGATAGATCTTGAAGAGCTTTCCTACGTTGGACGATTTCGCAAATTGCTGGCCGGTGGATGATTTGATAATGCTTAGACTAAAGTATATGTCGCAGAGGAGTTGTCAGAAGCAGAGGATGCGAAGTACTTCTCCTGGGGGGAAGAAAACTGAATAATCGGACTAGGATGACAATACAATACTATGGCCTCTCTGCAGGTGCGGAATAAAATAAAATAAATGATGACCTTATACTACATGACTGACATGGGAAAAACCGGCGATGACCAAGACTATAGACAATAATAGCTACGCATCTTTTGTGAGCATTTTTGGTCGAAGACAATTATCTGCGTACTGTAGTTACAGATCGCGAGCCTTTTGTGTTCTCTCCATAGAGATTGTGAGATCACGATTATTGTGACCTGTCCAGAGAAAGACTTAAAAGCTGGAAGATCGAATGGATTGATGCACTCACATCTGAATACACTTCCATGTATCCATACCACCTCTTCTCGAACGCTTCTCAGGCATATACCCTGGTCGGTCACCTGAGCGGACACCAAGACGCTGTCCTATGTTTGGGAGTATCCGGTGATGGTAAATTACTAGCCAGCGGAGGTCAGTATGATAGTCTTTCCTTGAGGGCATGAGGAGATAACAATGACGTAGGTTTCGACGGACTGCGGATATGGGACTTACAGCGAATGGCACAACTCCCGAAGCCCACCCAGATGCGTAATCCTGGCGATCCCATCACTTGCATGACATGGCTGTCGCACAAGCACGACCTACATGAACTGCTCTGCTGTGGATTGGGCCTCGGACACTTTGTTTTATGGCAGCAGCGAGCGGACCTGGCAACCGAATTTGACAAAGTAATCTCGAGGCGTATTGGCACTGGACAAGAAGTTATGAGCATCAGCCACTACAATGCTGAAGGAGTTACTCGCATTATCACAGGGACGCGCGACAGGCGCGCACAGTTATGGGCCTTGGATACCAAACTCAGCCTCACCAATATCTTCAGCGTTGAGTTGCCTACAACCATTCCTCAAGCTTTGTATTTCCATGCAACTGGAATCCTAGCTTTCGGGATGTTCGACGGCGAAATGTGAGTAAAGCATCGACACTGGTAATACAGACACTAAAGAGCGTTCAGACATACCTTACGAAACACCGACAGTTTACTACTCAGCACGAAGTCTACCGGACTGATGATGTGGGTATCCAGCTGTAGCTGCAAATGTGTTCGTCGCTAACCAAAGATAAAATGGGTAGAGGCGGTGTCTCTATTGATCAGAGAGGCGATTATTTGATCGTTGATAACGCTGTCAGCGGGTTCAGTCTACACCGTCTAGAGGACGGTGCTTGTGTATGATCATACGAGACCAAACCAGTGAAAACATACCCAAAACAAGTCACTTTCGCTTCAAAGGGGGAGGTTGTAGTCAGTGGTGGAAACAATGGATTTGCCCATGTTTTTAGCAAGGCAACTGGAAGGCTTGTGCAGTCTCTGAAGCATTCGCGTGGTGGACGAGTTCAAACGATCACAGTAAGTACACGTCCAGACAATGAACATCATACACTCACCTGTTTGCCAGACTCACGAGAATACTGATTCTTCCCTTATTATCACCGCTTCCTCGAGTAACGAAGACGAAACTCACATTTCGTTATGGCAGAAGACCTTCGCAACGCCTGACTCGAAACGGTCTTCTACTTGGTCGAGCGTCCGTACAGTCCTCCAACATGTAGTGACCATTATAGTGGCCATCGTCCTGATTCAAACCATGGTGAGAAGCATGCATTGAGGCGTATCAAAGAGATAAGCTTACAAGTATCTAGAGTCCAAATTTTAGCAAGGACGTTGCAGTGTGGGATCGCTGGATCAATACGCGATATCATCCAGCTGTGCAGGAGTCAATGAATCACGACGTACAACTTCTGTTACAACAATTGGTTGCGCAACATAAACCAGTTTCAGTCGGCCAGGTGAAACAACAATTGGAGGACCAATCAGCCCCCCAAGAAGCGGGAGCACCAATGATGCAAAGAGTGGTGGAAACAGCGATGGACATGCCAGAAGTCTATGAAACACTGGATCTTCAGAATGTCAACGTGGCGAAGTCGGTCAATGGAGATGATACAGACCATGGACTGGCTGCAACCCAGGAGACGGAAAGACGGGAGGAGCAGCCAGATGATGTTGATGAGTTGTGCAACGGCAGCGGGAGGATGTCTGCCTTTGATTCAAAGCCTGCGCGTTCCTGTGGGTTCAGGCAATCCGGGAAGACAGACTTTAGTTAGGTATACAACGGTTAACCGTATCACAAACTCACTAGTACTACATTTTATTACCCACCCAATCCTAATTGTACGCGATTGAAGATGGTGGAAAGGAAAAGAGTTGTCATGAGAAATTATCGGACTTTTATACTGGAACGAGTTGTCGCCCAATTAGGTATGCCCCCTTTCATTGCCACATTGCCACCACATTGCCATTTGGGGTGACAACTCGTTCCAGTATAAAAGTCTGATAATTTCTCACGACAACTCTTTTCCTTTCCACCATCTTCAATCGCGTACAATTAGGATTGGGTGGGTAATAAACATGTAGTAGAGTACCGGATGCAGGCAGGCGAAGGTTTGGCCGATGTAAAAAAAAAAAAAACACAAATCGCCTTTCTCGGATGAAAGGCAGACATAGTTCCCTGCACGGAAGTGCTTGTCCAGCCGGTAACCATGTCGATCACGACCTTGTTTCCAACAGACAACAGGTGAGTCCTTTCCAAAGGACAGATAAATATACGGCCTGAATCCATCATCCCAGTCGAACTTGTTGCTCTCTTCCCAATGCCCGCCAGAGAAGAGAAGTTTCTCTGTTTTTGTTCTCACTGCTGCGAAGTAGACGATGAGGGAGTGGCCCAAAACAGCCACGGAAAGCTAATTTCCGCAAGGTTTAGAAACATTCATCTCCGAGATGTCCATCCTATGCAGGATGACGTTTCGTCCGATGCCCGTCGATCGGTTGTAGAATCGTTGGCCCTCGAAATGCTGGCGTCCCAACGAACATCGGAATCATCACAGGACGACGGAGTGGTCAACGACCTGACGGCAGCGCTCGACCTTATGACCATCACACAACCTACCGCACTCAATGGCCTGACGGCAGCAAATCGCCGGTTGGCGATCATCCCCTCGTGAGTTTCATCTTATATTTGCAACGATAATTTTTTCATCTCAATCTTGTCTAGTGAAACCTCATCAGAGTCTAGCAGCAAGTCAACAATATCTGATAGTATTTTACCAAAGTTCGTCTCCTTATGAGTCGGGTCCTGCCATTTTCACCAATTGTACAAGTAGCAACTCGTCAAGGAGCCCTTCTTCCAACAAAAAGCTACCTGTCTCTACAGAGATGTACGCCTTACATCTCCTGTCAAGCCTCGTTCCTAATGATACATCCTTCAGAGAATCATTGTCGAAGAAAGAGCGTAATCGACGCACGGTCAATGCACACAGAGTGCTCGATTCTATCGAAGTTCGGGTCCAATCCATCATCAGGCAATCTCAGACATCCTCGTCAGTCGAGATACAACGTCACCTGAGATCCGACTTGGAACTAGTGACAGAACGTTTATCCTGTGTCAATCGGAATGTCCCCTCTGTCGCCTCTCGCAAGGCTGCAATTTTGCAGTCTTGTATTGATCTGGAGACACGACTCGGTCCTAGCAAAATCATTCCTGCTGCAAATGATCCGGTGAAGTACGACACATGTAAGTAAGCACATTTTGGCAGTCCCGCGACGCTAACCGAGAAACATAGCCCACCATTTTGAGACTCTCGTCAACCGCTACGACGAACTCGCCCTGGTTTCCGTCTTGCTAGGTGTATTGGGCGTTGTACTCTTCGGCATAAGTCGTGCTGTGGCTGATCTCGTCTTAGGGATCGTTGTTACGAACGCATATTCGTACCATGCTCGCCCGATGCATCTCCCGATCTCATCTTCCATACTTATCGTGGCAGATCTCATCAATCTCTGATCTCTCCTATATCTTAGATCCCGCCACATACATGAGGTTTACTTCCATTCTCCCACATCCTCATGTTGTACTCATGGCAGCCTCATGCTGACCTCATGTGCCGATACCTCGGACACTTACGTATTATACGCTTACTGTACTACGCTCCTTATAGTAGTCACTGAGACAAACACTCTAAAGTCGAGCGAATGTGTAGTGGAAGTGTAAGAGAGCTGTTGCTCAGACAGTAGAATGAGTGGTAAAAGACCAAGTAAACTTTGCTAGAGTCTACTGGCGCTGTTTGCATGGTATATATACTACTTTACATGTTTGTATCTGTTTGTGCTAGGGCATAGGGTAGAGATAAGAGTTCTTAACGCCATTGGCTAAGTATCATAGTGAGTCATAAGAAGCATTGCCTCGTTGGCTATGCGTGTGTCATGAAGGCGGTGTGGAATGGAAGAGAAGCATTTGTGGGAATGTTCTCATGAGATCCATCCACGATAAATGAAGCGGTAATTAAAAAGGAAGCGTACATGTGGCAGCCAATCGGATCCTGTTCCGAGTACTGCCTTGGCATGAGGCATAACACGTGTAGGTCACGTGATCTAGAAAGTGAAGTTGTCGAAGAGCGTTGTCCCGCTAGTGACCTTGTTGTTGTGAGCATGAGGTTCGAAGAAGATAGGGGTTTGCGATGCGTTCGTAACAGTCACAGCCACACATGTATACTATATAACGTAGTCACTGTGGACCTTAAGTCCTCAGTTCTTTTATACTCATTACCTTTGCCCAAGAATCTAAGAGATCTTGCGATACGACTAAGAAGCCCTATAACAGGAAGCCTTTTAACGCATAGCTAGTGGTGGCCCTTGCGCCAGTAAACCCACAACATACCAAAGAGTCCTTTATCCGTCCTTATCTCCGGATACAGGTTTGGTCCGTTTCATTATAAAAGAACTACAACAATCCCCACGTTTCACGACGTCCGGATTGCATCCCCAGAGCTTGCTTGAAAGATAGCTTGCAGTAAGGAAGGTTCTAGCGAATCAGCACAAATCCTACGAGATCCGAATCCGCATTACCAACCTTCATTCCCCTCCGCCCGTGTTCACCACAACACGTGTAACAGCGACAAGTCACATCGCTACAAAATGAGTTAGCGCACTCATGACGCGCACACCAATCCCAAAGGTCCGCTTACCCGGATCAAAACCAAAATCATACTCGGATGCCGCTTCACGGTGTCCATCCCCCCACGCCAACTTGTCGGATGTGCCGACGCGTTCAGAGGAAATCCCGACGCGCCCGCCGCCACGAGTAACATCCACCAAGACGATAAACTGCAAAGTGTGCAAGAGCGACGCACACGAGTCTAAGGACTGCCCGAGTTGTTACAACTGCGGTGCACGAGGACACGTGGCACGCAAATGCCCACAACCGATTAAATGTTACAGGTGTGAGAAACCTGGACATAAAGGGTCGGAATGCAAGGAGTCACCTCCGCGCAAACCGAGCAATCCCCGCAAGTCACAGAAGGGGAAAGCAAAAACCTCTCACGAGAAGCACCCCGCTTCTTCGTCACAGAAGGGGAACGACAAGGCCGCCCCAGCGGTAATTAAAGAAGACGATGACATCTCGTTATCGTTATCGTTCCACGACTGCCCCGAGGAAACCGAGGTAGCTTTACCAAAGAAGGGGAAAGCATCACATCACAATGCTTCCACTTCTCACAAAGAGAACATGATGATGGACATCCTAGTCCGTCAACACAAGGCGATCGAGGATCTACGCCGCAAGGTAGACGATCTCACGAAGCACAAGGCCGCAACGCCGCAAGGCAATGCTAGAGGCACCGCCTCGAAGAAAAACGGCAAGGAGGTCACCATGTGCCCGGAATGCCAAGGACAGTACCATCACGGTTACGTCTGTCCCCTGGTAAAGAACTGGTACAGCCTCACCCCACGAGAACGCTCGGAATACCTGAGCAAATCCCTGACGTTCGCTGTGCTTCCCATCTCGATGCGGAACACGTACCGAAACGTCATGCGACCCAAGGAGCCACGACCTTTCCCAGACAGAAGGTCAACGGAAATTAAAGAGCCGGTTAAAACCGAACCCTCGGAGAAACCCACCGAGCCAACGGAGATTAAAACCTCCAAACTCTCATCTGACGCGACGGCGACTTTGCCTATCTCGGATACAACCGAGAAGCCCGAACCGATCACCGCCGAATGGATCGAAAGTCTCCGCAAGGAAACTTTCGAACCCCGAAAACTACCATACGGAGTCACTAAGCTGGGTTCACCCACCCTATCATCGCTATCCCTTACCCCAAGCGACTCAGCTTCAAACCTATCCTCCGCATCCCTGCTTGATATCATCCGCAGCCGTCAAGCACACCTATCCACACCCTACGAGCGACGCAACAATAAACTTGTCCCACGAGGACAACGATGCAACTGTCATAAAGGAGGACACGATGGACTTTCCATTATGGGAATAGGCATGCCAAACTTGCCGAACGTCTGCGAGATCCACAAGCATCCTATTGACAAGGATTGCAACATTGACGCGCCATGCACCGAGACTCATTGGTGCACAATACACGAGACTCTTGCTGAATAAGCAGGATAACCTCCGAAAACGAGGATAAACTACCCACGAGCCTTATTTAAAGAATTTTTTTCATTTTCTTTATAACGCTCTCTAACAGACGATCCCGTCTACCCAAGAAAATGATACAACCTGACATATGTTTAGATGTGTCGGGGCGCCACATCATTAGAAGGGGAAAGGTGCAGGGAAAGCTAGCACCAAAGTGCGACGCTTAGGACACAATCCGTGCCCAAACCAAATAAAATTAGGATCTTGAAGAGGCGTACATTTTTTTCTTTTCCCATGAAAAAGACTTTCTTATTTAGATCTTACCGGGACGGCAAGATCGCAGAAGGGGAAAGTGTTACGAACGCATATTCGTACCATGCTCGCCCGATGCATCTCCCGATCTCATCTTCCATACTTATCGTGGCAGATCTCATCAATCTCTGATCTCTCCTATATCTTAGATCCCGCCACATACATGAG
>JBBPMD010000627.1:0-16993 GCA_038090095.1 Zangia roseola | reverse complement strand
CCACGACTACACAACCTTGCACATTCGTTATTGGGTCGCTATAGGCGCTTCGCGGACGTCGCAGATCTGGAGAAGTCAATATCATTTGGAGAGGATGCAGTACGACTCACACCGGATGGTCATCCAGACAAAGCTCTGTTCTTGAAGAGTACGGCCGATTCACTTTTGCAGAGGTTCCGACACCCCGGGCAATTGTCGATCTCCGACCTTCGTCGTGCCATCTCATACTCATCGCGCGCTGCTCACTCTTACACAGGCCGGCCTTCTGTACGTTTCCAATCATCCCAGTTTTGGGTCGAGTGTCTTCGGCTCCTCCCACAGGAAATCCAGTGTCTCCTTGATGGATACAGTGTTGCCGTTGATCTGCTTCCACAACTAGCGTGGATTGGGCTGTCATATCAAGATCGTTACCATCAACTTCTCCAAGCCGCAGGGGTAGTGTCTGATGCTGCCGCTGTTGCTCTTGACCTCCACCGGCCTGAGGTTGTCATCGAGTGGCTCGAGCAAGGTCGATCCATTATGTGGAATCAACTCTCGCAGCTTCGTACACCGGTCGACGACCTCCGTTCTGTACATACAGCACTCGCTACTCAGTTTGAACAAGTATCGCATGAACTTGAACATGCTGGTGTTCGAGACGGACATACGTTCCATGCGTTCCTTGACCACTCAAACGTGACGAATGAAACGTTCGGAAAACAATCAAATCAACACCATGAACTCGCTCGGCGGCGTGACACTCTTCTTACAGAAATACGTGCACTGCCTGGCTTTGAACGGTTTCTTCTCTCGAAGACCATCGACCAACTCTCGTCTCTGGCATACTCAGGGCATGTCGTTCTTCTTAATGCCAACAAGCAGCGGTGCGACGCACTGATCATTCCAGCAGCCTCAAGAGAGGTGATTCATGTCCCACTTTCGCATACCAGCTACGCCGAAATCACAAATATGCGGCGCCAGTTCAGTGGGCTGTTGCGACATCACGGACGTGTTATCCAACGTGACGAGATAGACCGCCGCGAGGGAGGGGCGCGACCCATATACTGGGAACCTGATGATGTGTTCAAGTCCATTTTGCCGCGACTGTGGAATGATGTCGTCGGTCCAATTCTTGACGTGCTCGGCTTCAAGTTATCGGTATGTGTCACAGGTTAATAGTTATTCATGTTAATTGATCCGACAACCCTAGGCGCCGCCTGCTAAACTGTCTCGCATCTTCTGGTGCCCTATTGGGCCGTTCACATTCCTCCCTATTCACGCAGCAGGCCTGTATGACGCAGGGAATCTGGGGCCCAAACTCTCGGATTTTGTTATTTCCTCTTACATCCCAACGATGGGTGCACTCCAAGAGCCTCCTCAACAACACTCCCGAACAAGTTCAACCCAAGTTCGTTTCCTCGCCGTTCCTCAGCCAAGCACAGATGGTGACCTACCGCTGAATGGTGTGAAAGAGGAAATGGGAGTTTTGAGAGAGCTGACGTCTTCGTCGCCATTCGTAGACTTCCAGGAGGCGGATGGGACTGTGGAGAATGTTTTAGCAAGGATGGAGGAGTCCGACTGGGTCCATTTTTGCTGCCACGGCACGCAAGACCGGACAAACCCCCTCGACAGTGGTCTCCTACTCGCTGATGGCAAACGCCTCAAACTCTCTGATATCGTACAACTCTCACGCCCCCGAAGAGGTCTTGCGTTCCTCTCGGCATGCCAGACTGCAATGGGAGACCAGAAGCTTTCGGATGAAGCGATCCATCTTGCAGCGGGGATGCTTCTTGCGGGGTACAGTGGGGTGATCGCGACAATGTGGTCGATCATGGACAGCGATGCGCCGAGGGTTACGAAGGATGTTTACACGAGCTTGTTTGGAGATGGAAGGGTTCCCAACAGTCGGGGGGCCGCTGAGGCTTTGCATCACGCGATTGAGCGGCTTCGCGAATCTGGTGCACCCTTTTTGTCATGGGTTCCTTTTGTTCACTACGGATATGACACAGGCGTCGTTCTGAAGTTGTGAATCGTTTTTGATGTCAAGCGTAGTTTTTACTATGATCCTAACTTTTTCCCTGATCACTTTAGCCCGAACCGTAACTCAGTTTCAAGAGATAGACCAAAGTTTTCGGTCTGATCAATCGATCAAAGCATCGCGAAGGAAGTCCGGAGTTGATCATTTGAACGTTTGAATTCGGAAGATAGATTTAGTATACAGTGTACTGACTACTCGCAAGTACCTTTGCAATTACAACCCAAAGGCCATTTGAAAGATGCATCTTGGCACGCCAAAAGGCCACATCAAAAAGCACTCTTCGAGATCCAATACCCCACCCACGCATCTGCCTCCACCTCCCCAATCGCCTCCATGTTCGCCATCGTCGGACTTACTCGCTGCGCCTTGCTCGTGCTAAAGTTGGTCATGCCCGCTGCTTCCGTCGCATCAACCCCCGCACTTCGGATAGCTTGGTCGCCCCGTGTCAACGCACGGAAAAACCCGAGTAACTTGATAGCCGGCTATCGGAACAGGTTTGCCACATTAGCACTTTGCTCGACAAGAATGCTATTTACTATAAGTCTACTCACGATCTTCACCAAGTCGTCTTGCGAGGCATTCTCGGCCTTCTTCTCAGCAAGGCAAACCAGTCTGCAAAGGGAACGATCGGGAGTGCATCGTTACCGAGTCCCTTGCGCTTGATGATGGATCGTCGCACGAAAGCGATAATCTCCGCCCAAGGCGCACCGCGAGGGTTGACGATGTTGACTGCTGGAGGTGGGGCCTCTTTAGCAAAGGCTGCCTCCAAGATGGCAGAAGCGACTTCTTCCTCACGCAACCACGAAACGACCTATATAGGCCATAGTAAGCATCAGGTCCATCAACAACTTGTCAACTTACACCTGTAGATTCCGGAAGCACGCCGAGAGCGATACTGGACTTGACAATGATGGGGAACCAGTCGGTCGTGGCCCAAGATCCCCCTAGACCGCCAGCAATTTGGCCGATGCGAAGCGAAGTGGCGTGTAAACCGCTCTTCACGATGATCTGTAGAGGGTCTCAGTACCGTTTACAAAAATTATGACTCGTGACTCACTCGTTCGGTAGTGTATTTTCCTTCTCCGTACCCAGCTCCAACTGCAACCGAAGGTTCGAGTTGAACCTCCTCTGGGAATGGCCCCTTCAAGTTATCCCAGCCTTGCGCAGATCCGATGGAGGAAGTGAACAAGAAGCGAAGATTCTGGTTCTGGGGTGAATCTAAGCCGAGGGTCACTAGGTTCCGCGAAGCCCGGGATGCTGTCTTCAAATGAAGATATCGCCAAGTTGAAATCGAGGCGCCATGCATTGTGAATGACCAACGTCACTTCTTGATCTGTGAAGGATACATTAATAAGCGTAACTTGGGAGTCGCGCAAACCTACCTCTTCATACTGAGCGGGAGACAGACCGCACTTGGCCAGGGACGCATCGGCTTCAACGTAGGCCAGCTTATTGGACTCCAATATGTTCACTGGCAATCCGCGGTCTCTGAATGCCGACTTTTGACGCTCCTCGATCGATCGTGTAGAAGAGGGACGATTGAATGCAAAGACGCGCTGGACTGCAGAGCTTTTGAGAAGCTCCGCGAGAAGGAAGGATCCGAGACCGCCCGTAGATCCAGTAAGAAGCACCACGGCGGGCTCAACCAATCCGCTGCTACGCAATACGCCGTCGGCAGGGCCGTTCAAACCTACAGAGTACTTCTCGATCATAGCGTTGATGGCTTGCTTGTGTTGTCCCACAAAGTCCGCCGCCTGTCCTCCACCACTCCCACTGACGAATACAGCGATGCTCGAGCTGAGAAGCTGGATGGTCGGGTTTTCAAAGATAACATTGGGAGGAAGGTGAGGAGCTGTCTTCTGGATCTCCGGATCTGGTGACGTTCGCAGAGCACCCAATATCCGGTTGCGGAGATATGTGACACTTAAACTATAGGAAAGAAAATGCGAGTGTGAACTCCACCTTCAACCTAGTATGCGAGAGACTGCGTACCTATCAAAGCCTTGTGCGAACAGGTCAGCACAGGGATCAACTTCATCATTGGAGCTGATCGTGCGAGCATGTTCCAACAGCCACGATTCAAGCACGTCGCTAGTCCAAGCAGACGGACCAGCCAATCCATCCGGAGAAGCTGAACTTGCTTCGACAGTATCGTACCTTAGGAGTCGCTTGAATTCTATGTCCGCTCAACCTATAGTGAAAGACTCACAATGCATTTATCTCTGTTTCGTAAGCATTCAGAGTTACTTTGCGTTGAACAGTTCCTTTGGGGGCACGCGACATTAGCTTATCTGCGCTCGTGATCAAGATCATTTCCTTGAAGATACGGCTGAATGCCGGAGACGGCCTGTTGGCCTCCTCGATGATCGGCCTGTGTTGAACTTAGTGAAAACGATTACCCTTCACTGGGAATGTGCCTACCAGATCTGATTTCTGAACTCGGCTACGGCTCTCTCATCGTTGACGTCAACCGCGTATTCAGGGCGAGGCTCGATGAGAACGCCGATTTGGTTTCGCTCGCGCCCAAACATAACGACTCCTTGCACCACGGGAGATGACGCAATGACGTTCTCCATGGGAGCAGGAACCGTTTTCTCTCCAGAAGCGAGAATTATAACATCGTCAGCCCTCCCAATGCTGCCACGGTGAGACACGACAATAAGCAAGGGACGAGTCCGTCATAGCCAGCTAACTCACATCCTCCACATGTCCTTGGTCGGATGCTTTATAAACACATCTGAAGTGGCATATCCTTTCACGTCAGGCAGGTTCTCTATCGCCATGACTTGCGTCTCAGTCGACTTCGAGAGTTTATTAGCGTTTCCCGAAAGCAGTATTCGCGAAACATTTCTCACCAGAACTTGCAACTCGAACGTGTCATCCCCTTGGGGAATCCATCTTATTTTCGGTTCATCGGGGAAACGCATCCACATCCAATCACCATCCGCAACGTCTTCTTTGGAGGCCAGTCCGACGAGGATTCCGAATTCTGTCCCACCGTATCCGCTGCAAAGGTGTACCCCAGCAGCCGTCAACTTGTCGCCGACCTTGGTCGCTAAAGGACCACCACCGAATACCTAGAGATCCTCAGTCAAAGACAACAGACCGAGCAGAGTTACGTACGACTCCACTCAACTTCGCCAGAACATCAATCGCCTCGTCTGAAGTGGCCATCTGTTCGAGGAATGTCGGAACGCTCATGAGGGTATTACATTCCACCTTCTTGAGGTACTCGATCATGTTGTCGCTCGTTGGGATCACCGGATGTGCTAATGGATCGGCCTCCGTGCGCGGGGCGTAGACCACAGTGGTTATCACGTACCCAATTGTTACATAGAGCTGAGTGAGGGTGCCGAGGCATGGGATGCGGGGAGCGCCATGGCACCAAACCTACGAGGGGCGGGAAAATCAATATATCCATATGTGGAGGCTACAAGTCATTAACAAGTGA
Organism: Zangia roseola; assembly: GCA_038090095.1. Classification (NCBI taxonomy): domain Eukaryota; kingdom Fungi; phylum Basidiomycota; class Agaricomycetes; order Boletales; family Boletaceae; genus Zangia; species Zangia roseola. The sequence goes on along the minus strand of JBBPMD010000627.1, from coordinate 11,525 downwards.
CATTACGACAGTACCGCGTGACGACGCACCCCGTTGGAACCCCTGAATTTGGTATCGGTGACTATGAGCAATTGGTTTGGGGAATCCAGTGCTACCGGAAGAATGGATGTAGATAGCGGGCGAATCCAGATCTGGGCGTTTCAGTGCGGGTGGGTACGGGACGAAAGGATCAGCGGCGATCTCCTTCCCAAGTTTTGGAAACACATAATGCAGCGTTGGGAGTTCACAAACGGCCAGCTGGGCGCCCTCAAGTTCACGGCGGATGCCGTCGATAAGTCCTTTGTGAACGTGGCCAAGCGTGACGATACGCGAACAGTTGACTTTCTTCATCATGCTGACAACGGCTGCAGGAGAATTCCTAGGCGATGACGGGAAAGGCTAGGTTGGACCGTCAGGATGGGACCGAAAAACCCATTGACATGAACATACCACCCATCCAGCGATAGATAAGCCGACGACAGCGGCATGGTGCAGTATGGTGTCCGTATTGGCGATGACTACTACGACCTCCCCGTCCTGCCCTTCGCGGGATGGACGAAGAGCGTGAGCGACTCGGTGAGCGGCTCGACCAAATTCGAGAAATGAGATTTCAGTCAGGGTATTTGGAACGTTCTCGTTCACATAAACAAACATCGGGAACGTGGGGTTTCTTTCTATGTGGAAGTTAACCATGTCGGAGAATAAGTGCGAGTAATCGAGAGGAGGAAACTGTAGCTGTGTGATGGCGGCCATGATAGGTGACAGACGGGATGTGATACTTGAGATAGGTGATAAACGATCTGCTCGAAGCAGGTGTCCTTATATCTGTGTAACGCTCGCGGTCAATAGAAATGCTGGAATGGGACAGAATCCGCGGAGAACTTACGGTAAAGTCACTCGCGCAATGTCATCTAGACAGGGTTCATGAACTTCGCACGATCAGTAGGACAAATCACTAATACTAACCGAACCCGGCATCTGTATTCTCCCGGAGATTGGATGAGGAAGCGCGAAGCGGCACCTGAGCTGATAAGTTGATACGCCCGCATAGCACGATTTGTACTAGTTCGCTACTGAAATGGGAAGTTGGAACCGAGCTTGCCAGGAGGAACTGACAGGTGCTGTCCATGGCCGTAGTACTGACGTCCCTTGCAAATATACGGGGACTGAACTTGGCCAGTGCCCAACGGGTATCGCTGACAAGGATGATCAACCTCTCAAACCGCCTAAGTCCACTATGATCTGACACTTACTGCCACACTCGGGTCACGGTTTTCCCATGAACGCCGATGCTCACCGGCATCGGTATGCAGAAGCACCGTTCCCCCGCTTCTCTCCCACCGAGTCCCACATATTTACGGATTCATCGCGCACGTTGATCGTATCCTCGTAATCTGCGTCGACACCACATCCAAGGGTCCCAGAAACTGCGTTTGTCGTGTTCATCGTAGTCGTAGTACTGGATGCTACTGTAAACATGGACAAACACGAGAGCGTGGCGACATTTATCTCGCTTTCGTTACGTAAGATCATATCTACCATGTGTCAACTAATTACGTTGAATATTATCAGTAATAATCTCAGTAATCCGAGGGGCTACACAGGTCAATACAGTATACAAGCCATGTCCTTCGGACGTGGCATGGGTGTTGATGAATTTTGTTATAATAACAGTTGGGATACACTACATTAGCTACAGTTTTTTCCTCATTGGAGTCGCAGAATGCAGCTATCGTATCCTCTCTGCGGGTGACTCAGTGTTGTGAATGAGTGCGCGATGGCGGCGGTTGGCACGCGAGGTTCGCCCCTCAGGGGCAGGTGGAAGCGCGAGAACGCCAGAGCCGTTCGACCGCGTTCGGTGTTGGTTTGGCGTCGGGGCAAGCAGCGCTGTAGCGCTCCATTCGGCATCGCGGGGTGACGGGCGACGGAGCGCGCCGATCGTGAGGTCGCGGTGACGCGTGACGCTCGAGGAAACAGATCAGCAAACGAATCATAACTGCTTTTCTTTTCAGTCGGGAAACGGTTCACTGTCCGCAGCAGTCTGGAAAGGCCCAAGCGCAATATCTTTCACGTTTATGACGCAACGCGCCCTCGCAAATTCGCGGAGGGAATGAAAGACAACGACAACGACGTGTCTCTCCACGGCAGACACAGGTGTTTTACTGAAACGGGGGTGATTGGGAGGATAAAGTTCGCATGAGTTGCTGAGGGGCCGATCCATATTGCGAGATGTCGATGTCGAACGCAAATTCAACTTCGTCGCAGCAACAAACTTTGCCGGTTATGTGTGGATCCTCCGTTCGAGGCGTGGAAACATAATTCTTGGAGGAAAGGGGCGGTGAAATGCACGCCGCAGGAGAGGAAAGGAGAGGAAGCACACCTCGTTCGCAAACAATTCACGTTTCAGCATTAGCCCTCATGCCGACACAGGATACGACGCGAGAGCCGCCAGTGTACATTCCAGCCTGGAGAGAAGTGGGCTCGCCACCAAAGGTGAAAAAATCGACGGGCAAATCCCCGGAATGCCGTGTCGTGCTCCCAAAATGTTTTCTTGGGACCGTAGCTGAAAGGTCGACTGCTCTCGATCCCGACGATGCCGTGAACGTTGCAGCGAGAGGCCATGATGACGGTAGACGGCGAAAGAGGAGGCGAGGGAGTCTCAGGAGCAGGACGAACTGTTAAATCAGAAAGCCAAAAAGAGGAAACGGAGAGCCGCACGATCGATCGGAGGTGATGCATATGCATGATCCGGGCCTGATTTGAAGATAGGGAGAAGAAGCCGCGCGGCACGAGCGTGCAACCGAAAACGGACAGCAGCTCCACGGGGCGATGACGCGGGGCACGATGTCAACTAATTACGTTGAATATCATCAGTAATAATCTCAGTAATCCGAGGGGCTACACAGGTCAATACAGTATATATGAGATTATCCTGGCGACAGGCGCCATACGACTCTCCCCTGTCGTTCGTCAACTCAACTCGCTCAACACATTTCCTATTCTTTGCCATGTCTGAGGGCAACACACGCGAGTCCCTTTACATATGTATTTTTCTTATACTGACCCACTGGTATCCCTTTCTAGCCATCGACTGGGACCAGCACAGCCATAGCGACGCCTCCAGCTTTACTTCGGTCGATTCCTCTGGCCACGGTGTTTCCAAACTCGAGGGTCATCTCTACTACCATGGCCTCCGTGGCGATAGGAAGCCCGGGCCAAAGCTAATATACAGGACATCGAAGGATGTCTTTTCGCCACCGTCTGGGCCATCACAAGACATTCGTAAGATGCAGCTCCTTACCGTCCACGAGCATGCCAAACTCAAGAACAAGCTATGGGCAACGATTCGTGATGAGGTTCGTGACCTTCTCGAAGCGTAGTGATCTGCAGACTGACATTCGTTCCAAGACGGTTAAACTCCTCGACCGTAGACAGATCAAGCACACCACCGTCGACCTCGTTCGCTTCCGTTGGGAGGAGCAGGACGAAGACGGCCTTGCCGTGACCGTTACTGGTCGTATCACCATCTGGATTGGCGTCATTCCCGACAGTACGAACGGCGACGCCGCTTTCGAGTCCGCTCAGGACATTCTCGCGCTCCTTAGGGGGCACCACATTGACGATATCGACATCGCCTATCGCGAGTCAGAAGCTCACCCTCTCGCTGGTCCCATTCTCTACGCCCCGGTCAACGATGTTCATCCGCTCAAGAGCGTCATCGACTGGGTCACGAGCGCTCTCAGCCTGCCGATCGCCGGGTTGAAGACGCATCACATACAGGGCACCCTTGGTTTCTATTTCAAGGACGGCGAGGACCTCTATGGCGTCACTGCACGCCACGTGTTGTTCCCCGACACGGAAGGCAATGACGCCTACCGCTACAACACTTGTACGTTCATCTCCTCTGTCTCCTTCCAGAAGTTGAGCGGAATTCTGGTTACACCTACACAGCCGCTCCAAAGAAAAGAGTCGTCCTCATGGGCAACAGAGGGTTCAACGAGCTTCTTTACTCAATTCGGGCCCTTATCGGAACGTTAAACAACACTGTCACCGTCTTGGAGAAGAGTGTCAATAATCACGCGAGGAGGGCCGCGGCCGGCGACCAACAGGCGGCGGTGGACCTGGTGAAGTTCCAACGGAACCTGGACGACACGAGGGTGACGACCGCCGATCTCAGGAAGTTCTTGGCGACGTTGAAGAAAGACTGGTCCGATATTAAAAATCGCGTCATCGGCCATGTCGTCTGGTCGCCGCCCGTCTCCGGTCTTACTCCCCCTCACGGCTACACTCAAGACGTATGTGTTATCAAGTTGGACAAGAAGAAGTTTTTGCCGACCTTGAGGGGTAATGCCATCGACCTAGGTGCGTGCTGACTCGTGCGACTAAAGATTTCCAATCTCACTGTTCATATTCTAGGCACAGAGATCGAGTCGGGCAAATTCATGCATCTCGTGTACCCTCGGGACGATGTGCCCTCCGAGTTCGATTACCCCGAGGATCGCATTTACCTCCTCAAAGCCATTCTCGCCGCCGCCAAGATCCAGGAGCCGAACAGCCAGGACGTCAAGGGCGACCCCACGCGATTCGTCTTCAAGCGCGGCCTCACAACGCGGACTACCGTTGGTCGTCTCAACGGTTTCGAGTCCCACGAACGTCGATACAGCCTCTCCGGCACCTTCAACTCAGTCGAGGCGGCAGTGTACCCGTACGACAACGATTCGGGTCCGTTCTCTCGAGGTGGCGACTCTGGAGCTGCCATCGTCGGCGCCAACAACGACTTCGTCGCCCAGCTCACCGGCGGTGCTGGGCCGACCGACTCCTCCGACATCACCTACGGTACCCCCATCGAGTGGCTCTGGAACGATGTCATCAAACCCGAGTTCCCCGATGCCGTCCTCTTCTTTGAAGTTCCCACCAACGACTAGCATCAGGAAATGGGACATGGCCTTATCCGAACTTGGCGTTCTCAGCCAGTTGCATCAATTTGTGATCCATTAGGAAATCGTGTACAGCATGTAATTGTAGCCCGCGTGGCAACATGATAAATCGTCGAATCACTCGCGACGTGAAGTTTGTTGCGATCAGACCTCACGAACAATGGGTTGCCCCCGAAGATTTAAGGCCCTATGAGTAACAACCTCTCCAGTCTCCCGCCAGAGTTTGAGGATGCGATAAAATGTTCGTCCCGAAAGATCACAGCACTATCTTGAAGGCGTAAGAGGCATAACTCAGTTTCAAGAGATAGACCGAAGTTTTCCGTCTGATCAGTCGATCAAGGCATCGCGAAGGAGGTTCCGGAGTTTCCCTGAAGTCATTTGAATAGATCTAGTGTACCATTGCAATCACAATCCAAAGGCCAATTGAAAGATGCATCTTAGCACGCCAAAACGCCACTTCAAAAAGCACTCTTCGAGATCCAATACCCCACCCACGCATCTGCCTCCACCTCCCCAATCGCCTGCATGTTCGCCATCGTCGGACTTACCCGCTGCGCCTTGCTCGTGCTAAAGTTGGTCATGCCCGCTGCTTCCGTCGCACCAACCCCCGCACTTCGGATAGCTTGGTCGCCCCGCGTCAACGCACGGAAAAACTCGAGTAACTTGATAGCCGGCTGTCGGAACAGGTTTGCCACATTAGCGCTTCGCTCGACAAGAATGCTAACTACTGTAAATCTACTCACAATCTTCACCAAGTCGTCTTGCGAGGCATTCTCGGCCTTCTTCTCCAGCAATGCAAACCAGTCCACAAAGGGAACGATCAGGAGTGCATCGTTACCGAGTCCCTTGCACTTGATGATGGATCGTCGCGCGAAAGCGATAATCTCCGCCCAAGGCGCACCGCGAGGGTTGACGATGTTGACTGCTGGAGATGGGGCCTCTGTAGCAAAGGCTGCCTCCAAGATGGCAGAAGCGACTTCTTCCTCACGCAACCACGAAACGACCTATATAGGCCATAGTAAACATAAGGTTCATCAACAACTTGTCAACTTACACCTGTAGATTCCGGAAGCACGCCGAGAGCGATACTGGACTTGACAATGATGGGGAACCAGTCGGTCGTGGCCCAAGATCCCCCTAGACCACCGGCAATTTGGCCGATACGAAGCGAGGTGGCGTGCAAACCGCTCTTCACGATGATCTGTAGAGGGTCTCAGTACCGTTTACAAAAATTATGACTCGGGACTCACTCGTTCGGTAGTGTATTTTCCTTCTCCGTACCCAGCTCCAACTGCAACCGAAGGCTCGAGTTAAACCTCCTGGGAATGGCCCCTTCAAGTTATCCCAGCCTTGCGCAGATCCGATGGAGGAAGTGAACAAGAAGCGAAGGTTCTGGTTCTGGGGTGAATCTAAGCCGAGGGTCACTAGGTTCCGCGAAGCCCGGATGCTGTCTTCAAACGAAGATATCGCATGATCAATGTCACATAATTCTTGATTTGCGAAGGGTACATTAATAAGCGTAACTTGGGAGTCACGCAAACCTACGAGACAGACCGCACTTGGCCAGGGACGCATCGGCTTCAACGTAGGCCAGCTTATTGGACTCCAATATGTTCACTGGCAATCCGCGGTCTCTGAATGCCGACTTTTGACGCTCCCCGATCGATCGTGTAGAAGAGGGACGATTGAATGCAAAGACGCGCTGGACTGCAGAGCTTTTGACAAGCTCCGCGAGAAGGAAGGAGCCGAGATCGCCCGTAGATTCAGTAAGAAGCACCACGGCGGGCTCAATCAATCCGCTACTGCGCAATGCGCCATCGGCAGGGCCGTTCAAACCTACAGAGTACTTTTCGATCATAGTATTGGTGGCTTGCTTGTGTTGTCCCACAAAGTCCGCCGCCTGTCCTCCACCACTCCCACTGACAAGTGCAGCGATGCTCGAGCTGAGAAGTTGGATGGTCGGGTTTTCAAAGATAATATTGGAGGGAGGTGAGGAGCCGTCTTCTTGATCTCCGGATCTGGTGACGTTCGCAGAGTACCCAATATCTGACGGCTGTGGCTGACGATGTTTACAAATGTTTTACACCAGGTGTGGGATGAAGTTTGCGGGGTTTAAACTATTGTACAGCCACTGGATTGCACCGTGTCCGACCGGCCCGAGTCTGTGACCCGAGACGTGACTTGGTAACACCATTCCCAAGGTGATAAATTTATTAGTAAGTTGCACTCACCAACTTCATACTCGACCGTGGTGTCAGCAAATTGTGGTTTCCAACATGCTGCAACTACAAAGAGTACGTCTTGCGATATTCACTTTAGAGTCTTCCTAACGACGCCCGCAGCACGTCGTACGTCGACTGCGGAACCCTACCGTTCAACTTGCAGCGCACCGTGGACTCGCGACACCGTCTGGGTCTTACGACGCTGTCATCATTGGCGGAGGTACGCCAAAAAGACCTGAGTGCCGCATCGCACGCTCACAATTTTCATAGGTCCCGGTGGTTATGTCGCAGCCATCAAAGCAGCGCAACTCGGTCTCAAGGTATCTGCATCCTTCACATGACACACGAACCTACTAACGACGTTCAGACTGCTTGTATCGAGAAGCGTGGGTCGCTTGGGGGGACATGTCTGAACGTTGGGTGCATACCGTCAAAGGCCATGCTAAACAACTCGCATATATACCACCAAACGAGTCACGACCTCGAAAGGCGCGGTATCGAGGGTACGTCGTGGTGGTTGTCTATGACACGACGTTTATTCAATCGAGTCTAGTCTCCGGGATTAAGCTCAACCTCCAACAGATGTTGAAGGCAAAAGATCAGTCTGTCGTCGGGCTCACAAAGGGTATCGAGATGCTCTTCAAGCAGAACAAGGTTGACTACATCAAGGGCACCGGTTCTTTTGTCTCCCCAACACGTATCGCTGTACAACTTCTCGAGGGTGGCGAGACAGAGATCGAGGCAAAGAACGTCATCATTGCTACTGGCTCAGAGGTCGCAGCATTCCCTGGGGGTGCCATCCAAATAGACGAGAAACAGATCGTCAGCTCGACAGGTGCACTTGAGCTGCAAGAGGTACCAAATAAGATGGTCGTCATTGGTGGTGGCATCATCGGCTTGGAAATGGGCAGCGTCTGGAGTCGACTTGGAGCTGAGGTTACCGTGGTCGAGTTCCTTGGAGGCATTGGTGGTACCGGCATCGACGAGGAGGTCGCGTGAGTTAGCAGCTGTCCATGTGGTTTGCACAATTTGACATCCCACACAGGAAACAATTCCAGAAAATTCTCGCGAAGCAAGGCCTCAAGTTCAAACTCAACACCAAGGTCTTGTCTGCCGACAAGGTCGACGGAAAGGTCGTTGTGAAGACGCAATCCGCTAAAGGCGACAAGGAAGAGACCGTGAGTTGACCCGCTATCTGAAGCTTATTAAAAGTGACCTACCCGCCTTAGCTCGAAGCTGACGTCGTTCTGGTTTCGGTTGGTCGTCGGCCGTATACGGAGGGCCTCAACCTGGAAGCCATTGGTGTCGAGAAAGATAACAAGGGTCGAATCATCATCGACGATCAATTCAATACTTCGGTGCAAAACATCAAGTGCATTGGTGACGTGACCTTTGGCCCCATGCTCGCCCACAAGGCAGAGGAGGAGGGTATCGCGGCTGTTGAATACATCAAGGCTGGTCACGGTCACGTCAACTACAACGGTATTCCTTCTGTTGTGTATACCCATCCCGAAGTTGCTTGGGTAGGACAAACCGAGCAGGATCTCAAGGCCGCCGGTGTTCAGTACAACATTGGGAAATTCCCTTTCGCCGCTAACTCGCGTGCGAAGACGAACCTCGACAGTGAGGGCTTCGTCAAGTTCCTTTCGGAGAAGGAAACCGACAGGATCCTTGGTGTACATATCATCGGCGAGTCTTTCCTGTCAAGCGTCATGGAGTCGAGGCTTATATGAAAATAGGTCCAAACGCTGGTGAGATGATCTCGGAAGCTGTGCTCGCTCTGGAGTATGGCGCAAGCTCGGAAGACATTGCTCGCACGACACATGCCCACGTGCGTTTTCACCCGGTTCCCCACACACCATGCACTGACGTTTCCTGCTTTGTAGCCCACATTAAGCGAGGCATTCAAGGAGGCCGCCATGGCGGCAAATGGAAAGTCTATCCACTTTTAGATGAGGTGTAATTTCACCACTATTGTTTTCGTTCGCATGCCATGTACTTGGAACACTTGCACCGCTCTGCTGTTCTCCTCCCCTTTAATGCGTCATTCACACGGCGTTTGCCCGTATAGTTGTTTTTGTTGTTTGTAGTGATCGGGTTGTCCACATGCAAGTGAGCAGTGGAGCCCAGTGAAAATGGGTCGTATGGGTTTGTACAGTCTCGTCTTTCATTGTGCGACCGACTGCACCGCGAGCCCAAGAGGGACACTCAGAATGTTGTTAGTCAGATCGAGGCCACGATGATCGCTTGGTCGTATGTTAATCCCACGATGGTCAAGTCGGTGTCGTCCTCGTAAGTGTGCAGATTTCCAAGCCGCATCTGATAAAGACCTAGTCTGCCAACACGCTCAGACAGCTGCGGTCAAGGTGTGGGGGATGAAACGCACGGCTAGGAGGGGTGAAGCAGCCCTCATGTTCAGCCCCTGATGCGGGCTGCTGATGGCATACACGTTGCCGATCAACATTACTGCGCAAAAAACTACACAGTACAAGTTGCCTAGTTCATTGACACTCGGTGTCAAGATTGGGCCCATGACCACCACCATCGCGGTCACTGCTAGGAACAATGCAGTACAGTTTCTGGACGAACGATACCATCACTGGCTCATCCTTTGTTGTCTTCGGGCCCAGCCTCGACTAAAAGTACCACAGTTTACGGACATTATCATCATAAGCCCCGTTGCCAGTATGCAGACCGCTTGGCGCGAGGCAAGCCGAGTTGTGGACCGTTGGGACCTGATTGAGATCTGTTGAATGCCTTCAGGAACAATATTCGATTCAAGAGGGGAAAGAGCGAGCAGTGACATGGTTTTCTTTTAATTGTTGGAGCGGTCTCCATCTAGTTTACAGACAGTAGAAAAACAAGACGTCAACTTACACACTACCTTTCGTAGATCAACGCATGTTATTGGGTCAACAAATCATGGAAATGATCTTGTAAATGTCTTTCAAGATCCTGCATAACATTGTAAACAAGGCTTTCGAGCATGATCGTCGAACAAGCCGCACCTCTTTGGTGTCAAAAACATGTTGGCACTGGTCCCTCCACTGTGGACGCCACATGCACGGAAACAATGCCAGCTCGTCAAAGCTAGGGTCCGAGAAGAAAGGTGTCGGATCTGGCATGGTCTCCATATCGTTGGGGTCAATAATATCAGAATCGCCGAGAACCGGTGGAGCGGGCGCGGGTTGCGAGGCACCCTGACTACCGCTGCCAACTATCTTCGCGCGCCGTGATAACTTCAACCCGTGCGATTTCCTCTTATTTTGGAGTAAAAGGATCCTGTGGCACAGATCTTTTCGTTGTGCGACACTGCGTTGTTGGGCCCGGGCGAGTTTCCAAACCTCAGCTTCGAGGGATTTGTTTTCTGCTGTGAGACCGTCACAAAGCTCCACGAGCTCGGGGACTTGTGCAGCTCTCAGTCGAACTTCGTCATTCGTCCGTTGATCTTTTTCTTGCAGGAGCTCCGTCAATCCTTTCCAACGGGCCACGTCATCTTTCAGAGCCGTGGTACGACCCTAAAATATGAATGAGCACACACGAGTCAAAGATCCCCACTTGAGCAGAGATACCTCGTAAAACGCCTTGATCGTTGCGACGCCTTCTTGTGCCTGTCCCTCGGCTATTTTCACCTTCTTCTCGAGCTCTGCGTTCTCGTCCCGAACGGAACCGACAAACGCGGATGCTTGTGCGTATTGTTCACGGAAGAAGTCTCTGTCCTTCTGGGCAGAAGACGTAGCAGACCTCTGCGACTCAACGGCGGCATTGAGTTCCTCGAGAGAGCGTGACAAGGCTTCTTGTTTTTCCTGCAGCGCCGTGCGCTTGCTCTCCCACCCGGCCTTTTCCTCGAGCCACGAAGCCTTCTCGGTCTCCCACTTCAGCCGGTCCTGGTCACGCTCCCCGCGGACTTGGGCGAGCACGGTCAACTCTTCCTGATGTTGTGCCGTGGCATTCAGCAGGGCATCGCGTTCTTTTGTCCAGGCGACACGTTCCGCCTCCAATCCCGACAACTTGGCGCGGACTTCTTCAGCTCGTGCAGCTGCGTCCGATAACTCGGCCACGCGCGCCAAAAGCTTCGTCCTTTCCTCGGACATCTGCTCGCGCTGTGTTTGCCCCCTGGAGCGCTCCTCGGCCCATCGAGCGCGCTCCGCTTCCCAAGTAGCGAGAACGGGGCCTGGTGGCTCCGAGGCTTGTCGGATTGCGGCGAGTTCAGCTTTCGAGCCCTGCAGTTTCTTGCGCTCCTCAGACAACTCGCGCTCAAGACGCTGAATCTCCTCGGACTTGAGGTTCAGCAGGGAAAGAGCCTTGCCAAGCCTTCTCTTCGGCGAGTCAGTCTAAACCAGTATAGGTGTGAGTTTGAACCCCAAGTGTCATAACAGACGACATA
>JBBPMD010000626.1:0-17151 GCA_038090095.1 Zangia roseola | reverse complement strand
GCGATCGGTAGGGGATGTACGAAGAAGACTTGGATCTTGATCGCGATGGAGACCCGTCCTCGGTGTCGGTCATTGCACCGTTGTTTCTCCTCCTTGGAACTCGACTTGCCATTTTCAGAACTGAGTGATATCGACTTACGAGAAGCGGGTGTAGAAGGCTCTGAGGCGCACGGGGGTGCTGGGATCGGGGGGAGATTGCTATGCAATCCGTTCGACCAACTTCAGGTAGACGAGCCATTCAGATGCCCATGCTGATCGTTTGTGACAGAGCGTCTGACAGCTGGGGGCTGTTGTTGTTGTTTCTTGGAAGGGCTTGCGCTCGTTGTTGCCCTAATCCAACCGGGGGAACTGCGTGTTGACGAATATGAAGGTCGTGTGTGCAGACCGGTGTCGCTCGGTCGAGGTAAGAAATGGCAGGTATCCTTGTCAATACCGCCGGTCTGTGCCCTGGCCCGACGATTAGCTAGGCAGTCAGATGTCGCGACCTGGCCATTCGTCGAAGCTCTTTTCCGGATGCCAGTCTGGGAGAGACGACGACCGAGGGTTGTTTGCTAAGACAATAGAGTGTGCATAAGCTGTGAGCGAGAACGGGGAGTGGGAGTGGAAGACCGACTTACCTGGATGACAGTCAGGGGGATAATGAATCCATTTGGGTGTTCCCAGACGGTCTCCCCGGTTTTGGTTTGGTAATAATATGGTATCCCACCTTGAGACTCGTCACTGAGCTCCCACCATTCGCCATCTTCGCTGGGAGGGAGACTAGAAAATGGAAACCGTTGAGACATGGAAACACGATTTGAAATTTGCAACAATGCAACACACACAAAGGTGCCCGCTGGTCCCAGCTCACTTGACCGGTTGCTGGACATGCAAAGAACGTCGAGATGGTCTGAAAGAAATGCCGCAAGCTTGTATCGGTTATCGACGACGCGGAAGACGGGACAAGACGCACCTGTGGATCGACCAACGTGACCCAAAATTTTGCGCCCCAAGTCGAGCTGTCCAGGTCAAATGGCGACAAGAAGGTTGCCGATGGACGAGGACGCTCTCCGTTATGTAACGTTTACTTGTGGCACCAGTATCGCTAGCTGAGCAGAAGGGCCATTGGGTGTGGCGTCGGTGGGTTTTGGAGACGATGGGTCTGGTGGCGTTGTGGTATTTAGTATCGAGTGCGGTGTGATCGAGGGTCTGGTCATGGAACGTAGTTTTGGCGTTCAAGTGCGAATTGCGTGTAGAAGGAGGACAAGGGCTCCAAGGTAAAACACAAGACAACGGGGTTAGAGCTCAAGCACTCACTGCTGAACCGAATCGGCCGAATCATCCGAGGACGGCGTCGTTTCGTCCTCATCCAGCCCATCCGTGCAATCCCCATCTAGCTCACATCCGCGCAGCCACCCACTGTGTACCTTCCGTCCCTCCCTAGTTCCCACCAACCTTCCCCTATGCCGTATGTCGCACAGCAATTCCTAGTGCCCGCCTCCCAGTCGACTACAGTCGGTGCACTCCCACTGTCGCAATACCCTTCGATTGGGAGCACTGTGGAATAACACTCCCGTTGTTCCACCATAATTCCACGCTGAAAGTGCTCACGTATGTTACCGTGGGCGCCGTTCACTTGCATTTCTCAAACAAATTTCAGCGGGGGGTAAATTTGACTATCCCGATCGACGGATTACTGAGCTTTCTTGATTTCCTGGTCTTTCGTCCGATTCACTACAAGAACAGTCATCAACGCCCAACATCAACCATGCTTTCAGTCCATCAAATATCCAATACACTGGTCTTGTAGCGCATCCCCAAGGCGACTTCGACATAGTCACAGGGTACCAAGCCCAAGGAACTGGGTACAGTGACGAACTTTTCAACGATGTTGACTTTACTGGATCTCACCATGAATTGGCTTTCTTGACGCAAGGTGGCTTTGATCTTACCCCTGTTACATCCCTTAACAGCATGGAAGGCCCTCAGTCACTCTTCTGTATTTCCGATAATCTTGACGTCCAAGCGTACACAGTCACACAAGATATGATGGGCGATGTTAATCTCGAAGACGCGGAAGGCTTTGCCGAGGACGCTTCTTCCATCGTCACGCCCGCCCCCCTGCCCGTAACCATCGATCCGCGTCAACTATACCTCAACACTCATGATGAAGCGTCAATCTTTAGTCCGATGACAAACACGCCAACTGCTCCTTCCAGACCTCTGTACATTCCACCCTCGGGGGCTTTTTTATCAACATTTCGGCGTGCCGGTGCTAGTTGGAAGTCGCCATCCTTATTCACCCGACAACAAGAAGAATCCGTCGAGGACCGGACCTCCTTGACAAAGTGACGCGACTGTCCTAAATTCTGTCGCCACGAGCTCAACCGTTGACGTAATCTCTGTTACAGCTCATGAATGCATTATCTTTATGGGCCCACCGCATCTTCATCACGTTATGTCCTTTGCTTTGAATGAATGTTCATAGTTGATCGACGACACTGTTTTCTCTGTTATCAACCCCACCTCTTGATTGCCATAACTCACCCTTATCGTTTTTTATGTGGGTTCTTTCATATATCACCAATAGCCCCTCACAACCCGCATTTCGTCACATCTTTCAGCGATTCTAATTTCTATCCCCCCATTCACCGAGTCATCTTGGGTCATACTTGATGTCGCCGTCCTTGTGTTTTCAATTGATACCGTATCGTATAATCTTCATCTTATTGGCGTCTGGCTTCCTTGATCCGATGTTACTCACATTTCAGCCGAATTGGATTCACGAAATAGCGCTGGATGCTTTTACCCTAATCATCGTATTATGATGTTCTTCACGATATGTACCACTAGTCAATTTACCAATGTAACGCATGCGCACCCTCTACCAGTCAACACCTGGCTCGTCAAATTTTCAAACCCCAGTGCGCGTGTGGCACTGGTTCCGCACCCAGGTCTTGTGTCGTTGCTACGCCGCCGAAGGTTAAACCGTTCACGTCAGCAAGTCGCGACTCGTTCCATGTCTAGATCAGGTGAACAATGGAGGAAAAAAAGAAAAAGAAGCTTGAGGGGTTCGTCTCATATAATTCATTTCCCGTGGCGGTGAGAGTGTGTCCCAGTGTATCTCATTGTGACTCGTCAGCTGGGCTGTGCGGCGTACGTGGTGTTTGGTGTCGGTCGATAATCACAGTCCCGCTGAATCTTGGCCGAGTTGCATGATCGTGCTAAGCCTGTCAGATGCAAGATCTGAATAGCCTTCGTCGAATCGTCGCAATAGCTTGAATTCTTGGGCAACCCTGTCACCCGTGTCACCGCCGATGCACACTTCTCCGCCGCATTGCCATCAGGTTTACCAGAGCCCGCGGCTCCCACAAGGCGTTGAACGCTAGATTAGACCAGCTCGAGCTAGGAGAAGGATAGAAGCGACGAGCGGAGCGGTAACTAGCAGATGCGCGGCGGGAACATACGTACGATCAGGGACTCATCGGGCTCCTGTTTTGGGAGGACAATGTCGAAGCACGATCGGTCTATTTTTTTTCTCATGGCGTCGCTTCTCGCCGGTGAGTCATGTCTGACGCAGTTGCATCGATCCGATATGAGTCCATATCTTCAGGGTGTGTGCCGAGAAGGTCGGCAAAGTGTAGTTGCTGTATATGGACTCGGACCCGTACTGGAGACGGATTGAGGGTCAAGATACGGTATCGATATCTTGACGTGCCATGTCAAAGGGGCTTTCGAGACATTGACCTGATCGTATGAACGAGATTCGGGCGCGGGCACATAGATATGACGACTTTTCGGAAAACTCCTTGGAGTATGCCTCATCATGGCAAGTACTGTATATGGATATGAGGCGGGGGATCAAAGTACCTAGTGGAAGATCGCAGTCCGGTGAACATACGCACTGCAGTGGATCGTATCCTTGAGATACTTGGAAAAAAAACAGGAACTTTCGCAACCAGGTTACAAGTGAGTCCCGTGGATTACTATTTGACTCTTGGCCAGGAAGAGGCGTTTGGAGTGGATTCGAATCAGAGGGATGGCCGATTGAAGTGTTTAGTGGTGAACAATGCCTACAAAAGTCCCGTCCCGTGCAGAACCTATCAGATAACCGCCCACCATTCATTTCTACAAACGAACAACTCTTTTACGGGTACCACAATCTACTGATCGAACCAGCCCATTAGTTAGCGACATGAAATAAAGTCAAGCGTGCTTACTATCGTGTTGACGACGAACTCTTCCCAGATGATATCCCAAGTCACCAATGTCTCTCGTTGCGCTCCTGCCCCTTATCCGCAAGCCCTTGTAAGTGAACGTCCATCTCAGCATCCTCAGTGACCGAGTCCGAGGAGCCAGCTGAGCAGGAAGATGACGAGAAGTGGGGGGACGAAGGCTTGTTGGCGTGGTACATATTGACGAGAGATGGTGAAAGTGATGTTGAGGACGAGGCTGATAGCGAGGAGGAAAGCGAGGGAGATATGGATGACCGTCGGGAATATGGCGACGAGCTGGAGCACGATGCGTACGGTAACCAAGGATACGGCGCACTCTGATCAAACCTTACTATATTGCCATACTTGCATGTAACGTCTAGTGCGCTGTTTGTATGCGTTGAAAATACTTCGGATGGCTCGTCGAATGCGGGTTGGGATCGAGCAAAAACATATCTGAGGAGCGCATTCTGACGACGTGGATTGTCCTAATTTGGGAAGCCGGCGGTTATATTTCGTATTTGTACATATTAGGTTTCTGCTATTTTTGTGATGTTGCACACTGCTGTAATTTTTACTTTTCATGTTCGAAAGTGCGTCGGACGAGCATTAAAGCACGGTAAAAGCAGGTAACAAGGGCTTAAAATCACACTAAAAGCATATGGATCTACTTTTAGTGACTTTTAACGCCTTTATTCCAGCTGCGAAAAGCCAGTAAAAAGATCTCGAGAGCACCGGCGAAAAGTACGATGAAAAGAAATAAAAGCTACTTGATGTTTTGCTGATGGATGTGCTTCCAACGAGTTTATTCAAGATTCCAAAAGTCGACTAAAAGTACGACTAGGAGCAAAAAAGATTTTACTGATTGGTAGTAAATAGTGATCTAAAACCATCCATCTAAGAGGTGAAGGCGCTCAGGAAAGGCGAGGGCGTTTGTTTATGCGTGAACCGCTCGCTTCTGCATAACAAGTGGAGGGCTCCTCGACCTGCCACACATTGGACGCCCGTTTATTCTGATTTCCAAAATTCTCCGTGGTCCCGTATGATTGCACGAAAGGCCTAGCCTTCAGATAAAGATTCCTTGCCAGTAGCTGTGCGGTCTTGGTACCAGCCAGATACTCCACTGCGTCGAATGCACCATATTCAGACTTGGACGTCAGGTGGTCCTTCACCTTCGCCCATTTCCGTGCAAGCTCTTCTTCCGAGAGGGGCGTGACGTCTCTGTTCCATCTCGCCGATCCCAAGGCAAGTCCAGTGGCCGGATCTGCTAGGCCAAACCTGCACAGGACGAGAATCGACATGCCCTTGGCAGCTGTGAACGGAAGAGGTTAACGCTATGCAAGGTCAAGATAGTGCAGAAACTCGCTGTTTTTTTCCGCCCACTTCCTAGAATCTCCATTTGGGTCAACGATGAGCCTTCCGACCGGCGAATTTCTTTCATAGAAACCTAATACATAGGCGATGAACATCAGAATGAAGGGAGGAGCTTCCGTCGCTCCCTTTTTCTTTTTTGCAATCCAGTCCAGACTCTTTATGTAGGAGTTCCGCTCCATAACAGTGCGGGTATTGGCAGGAAGAGCTCGATCAGCAGGGGAATAAACGAGCGGGAGGAGCCCTGCGAATGCGATGCTGCAAAACAGTGCTAAAAAATGGATAGGCTTTGATGCGTTGAAGTTCGATAGCACCCATTCATACATGGCACGGACATATGAGGGTGAACCAGCGGAAATGACAACGGTGTTCATAGTGCATTCGAGTGGCAACACTGTCTTGTGAAGGATCGTGTGGAACCCAGAAAGTCTGATCTTCATGGCCGACCATTCACCTGTAGGGTCGCCAGCGATGAGGCGTTGTGACGACTGGCAAATCAGAATGTTTGTATTTTCCTCGGGTGTCCTGAACGCGGCACAATCAACAGCATGAGGGGGGTCTACAACGCCAAGACTGAGCCAGACGGTATGATTTATGAGCGTGCCCGGATTTCCGACTTGACCTACTCGATTGGCAACCCAAGGAACGTGATTTATCTTGAGCTTCCTACTTGCTGTCAGAAAAGCTTTGAGGATGAATAACTCCACATCTGCATCGGGTGTACCGGCTTTCGCTGTCATCGTGGCGATGTGCGATATCACCATTTTTATAACAGACAGGGCTCTTCCCTGTTGAATGAAGGGAGGTTGTCTCCTTGGAACGTCCGGTTTGCAGGCTGCAATGACTTTCTTGATGAAAAATGACAATGACTGTTTTCCAATGTCGGCGCCGACAATCCTCAAATCGTCTTCTCGGTGGTCTGATACGGCACGCATGAGATCTGTCAGAGTTCCCTCTGAGTATGACAAAGGAAATTCGTAGTCGACCCATCTGTCCAGTGCCCTCTTCCTGGGAGTAGCGCGTGTTTGTTCGATGAGGTCGTCACTTTGCAAGGCTGGTGCAATTTCCCGTGAGATCTCTCTCTCCACGAACGTAGTGACATCTGCGATGTAGACACGCATGCCTATTTCTGCTGCATAGCATGCGAGACGCTCGCATGGATGATCCATGTCTGTGTAGACGTTGTCTGGAAGGTTTTTGGTTGCATGGACTATCTGGAATCGTGCGATGTAAGCCTATATGATCACGTTGTTAGTTGTTCTGAAATACACTTTACGAAGCTAAATCAAGTAATCGATCTTTACTAACCTCGTAATGGTCATTTCCATACGTTAGCTCCTGGGCCCGACGTGATGACGTCCTTGGCCTGTTGGTCTGCACGTCCATAGGCCAGTGTCTGGCATAGAGCTTGATGGATTTTTCGGCAAGGTCTCCGTGAGAAATGAACCTGCCAGACAAAGAAGGGAGCCCATCGAAAATGAGGCCTAAGGACAACCAGGTGCGATCCATGAGTGTGCGGGCGAGGACACGAGCAGCACCGGTATGACCATAGTTGAGCGCCCGTTCAAACATTGATATCATTTCAATCAGATACGGTTCGATGATAGCATCTTCGTCAAGCGTGGGTTCTAATTTGCTCCAAGCCAACTTCAAGAAAGAAGTTACAGGGAAAGTCGTCCACTCAAACATTTGTGGAATGATCTACACGTTGCCCAAGGTCAGTTGGGAATTTCGTCGACTGAGGGTAATGGCCTGGGATTACTTACATCGCGCTTAAATGGAACTAAGACCCGCTTGAGACTCCGTCGAACGGTGGCGTATGTCCATGATAGCAACAATGGAGTTATGACGTTGTTGTAAATTTCCCTGTTTGCGAAATGTGTCCATCAGTTTGGTCAAATAAAAGAGATAAAATGACTTACCGCCCGTTACGATCCTCTGCTTTCATTCGTGAGACGTCTAACTGGTAAGTGTTCTCCATCCGCATCGCCTGCGGCTGATTTTCGCCATGAACCTTCAAGTGAAATACCTCGTGTGGCAGGTTATTTCGACATTCTTGAACACGTCTTGTCCACTGAGCAACACTGGAAAAGCCTACTGCCGTAGTGCCGGATACAGCGGAGGTGATTTTACCCAATTGAACGGCATGGAATTTGCTTTGGTTCCGAACTCGATGGGACAGAGTATTGTACCCCTGACACCGCAAGCCCCGCAGAACTGGAGCACCAATGCGGCGATGACGGTCACGATGGTCATCTTCTCCGAACAGCGAGTCACCGTCATCCTGTGAGTCGTCTTCGTCTTCGAGATGGGCTTGTAACGGTTCATTGATAATTCTGAGTGGTTCTTTGAATGAATAGATCAAACCACCAGGGGCTTGCATATTCCCTAACGTCTTGCTGAACGCCAGCGGGTACAGGGAGCATGGAGCGGCACGGATGACAAAGTCCTCGTCGTCGTTTGGGGGCAGGAAAAGTTCGGGGGTCAAAGAAAGATCCAGAAGCGCCCCCCCAAGGTCTGAATATCCCGGCTGAGGTACGCGGCGGAATACGACATATCCTTCCTTGGTATAAATAGGAACCGTACCAGTACCATCATTTTGCATGAACGGGAAGTTCGCTAGGTCATCGATTTCAACCCTATTGCGATCACCGGGTGGGGCGGTGAAAAGCCTTCCATATTTTGCAACAATTTCCTCTGGAGGCACATTTATCCACAGCGCCACATGGGAAAATCTGAGGAGTTTAATGATCAAGCAATGAGGACACCAAGCCATGGAAAGATGAGAAAGTAGTACTCACGTAACATGACTCGCCAATGAAAACGTGAAGGTCAGTATATTGGTGTAATCGTGGTCAAGCTCCCAGTTATGTCTCTCCTGGTTAATACTGTCGTCATCTAGGCGTTGTCGAAGCATTTGATTCTGTCCGTAACGGAGGGTAATCGCAACCGGGGAGTTGTTCACCAAGAACCCATCCTCCTTCCACTCTTGCGGTGCATTATTGACCCAATCTGACCACGCGTCTTGAAAATATTGATGAAGATTTCTGAACTGCTCCAGCGTGAGGTGCATAACGCGCTGTCTTTCATTCTCCCTTCCCCTGTCAAAGAATTTTACCAAGGTAAGCAATCCGGTTTTAGTGAACAAGAATATTCAAATGGAGATGTTTGGCGTTGTTCCATGAGGCTCGTTATGGAAGAAATGCGCAGTATCGGGTCTCCATAGGAAGCAGCCCATACGCCATATGATATGACTCTGGTAGTATGATTTGCGCAAATATTCCAATGGAAATTTTGCGCTAGAAGAAGAAGAGGTGACTTACAGTATTTCCGTAGAAGATTTGAGTGCCGCGCGAGTCAGGGGTTGTGGATATGCCGTTCGGCAATGCAGGTCTTCGAACCGCATGTGATGCAACGCGTAGGCAACGAACATGCAGATCATATAATAGTGTTCTTTCTTCATCGCCGAGGTCTGCGCATCCAGGAGGTTGGGGTTTGGGCGGGCGCGGTTGACAAGATTCCTTCTAAGCACATTGTTCGGCGCCATTGCCAACCAAATGTCCTCCTGATTCCGAGAACCGATGCAAAGCATCCTCCCCATAGGGTTGAAGGGAAGGTCACCAGTGTTGGTGGCTGGCCATAGACGGTGCGGCTGGCAAATATTGAGTCGGAACTCCATACGATGGTCCACCATGACGTTTGGCAGGGCGGCGTCGAGTCCAAGCCGGTTGCCCATGTACATGACGTGGTCAAGGGCATGGCCTGCCATATGCATGAACGTCTCGGGAGCATCAGGGTTGAGCTTGAACTCATCGTCAATAGCCACGAAACGGCGCTTCTCTAGTAGTCGCATTGCTTCTTCAGTGCTGTTGTTCTCGAAGAGACGCCTTAAGCTACTGAGTTTAGTCTTCTTTGCTGTCTTCTCATGGAATTCAGCGAGATAGTCTGGTTGGATGCTTTCCCTTCTTGCGCTCTCTATAATCACTTGCTCGACTGTACGTTGTGAGTGGTTCGCGTCCTCCCCGTCATCGTATTGGAGGGGAATCGAGGCGACGGTGAAGGGTTGATCTGCGTCCCCCTCGTCAATTTCTATTCTGCCTGCTTGATTGACCGCTTCGAATCGGTCACTGTGGGGGTGTCATGGTGGCCTCAGACGGCTTGTTCGTCCTCGCAAAGGTCTGGGTGACCAAACTCACTGAGCATTAGAGTTGCTGTTCATTGCTTGAGAACAGACTGTCAGGTCTGTGATAGAACAAACGTTCCGTCAAGCCTGGAGGGAATTATGCAAATTAGCCGGACAGTCATTGATCGTACTCTCAGCTGCCGGACAATCGTAGTCGGCATTCCGTTTACAGCAGCGTGCGAAAACTTCCCAATGGAAAGCGAACCATCCGTGTTGGTATCCTCGAGACGCTACACTCAGGATGCCCGCTGCTTCCTAAAAAGTAACGTCGGATTTTCCCTCACTCTGGGAAAAACTATTCTCGTGTTGAAACGTAACATACATCGTGCAATGGAACTGATTTGAACAACATGACTCGCTTTTACCAATTTCATTTCGAGCATTTCACTAGCTTCCCTGACAGCTTCGGGCAGAGGTGCACTCGCACAAGTCAACTTGTTCTGTAATGTCGCTATCATAATCTGTAATCAAAGGGCAGCATCGTCATGCGAATTCGGGGCCGATTGGTTGTGGCTCGCGACCCGGTGCTGCCCGTTGAACGCGACTTCATGTAAATCCCGACTCGGGGTCACCCAGTTCGGCTAGTCGATGCCGCTGACTCAAGTCATTTGTCAAGCCGAGTAAGTCCCAAGTCAACTGCCAAAACATGAATACAAAACGAATTCTTCAACCCTACAATGACACAGTCTAGTACAACACATGCACAATACAGCGACACAGGCGTATTCAACGACAACGCCAGACTCATCGGGAAGCGTCTCGAGGGACGTATCAAGTTCCGCCGCAATGTCACAAGTCTTTGCCACGTCGGCAACTTCATCGGAGATAATCTTATTGATGGCGGTTCCGAAGAGGACAGGGCGACGAATGTTGTCCCAGCAATAGTTAACGTCCGTGTCTCGGTCGAGTCATTTTCCGTCGGTAGTCAACATTACGCGTGCGATGGGTGTTTTTGTTCCTTGGCTTAGGGGTTTAGCCGAACCCTGCCCCTTGAATACGTGTTCTTGTGGCTCCGCGAGTGGTGTGTGAAAGACACAAGGGACACGAAGTTTGGCTACGAAGACGTATCCTTTGCAAGCTCGATGATACCATCGATCAGTTCGTGGCTACCGGCGGCAGCGACCGCCTGAGGAGAATTGATACCAGCGATTCACAGCCCGGAAGCTGCCTTTGCTTGCGAAAGGACTTTGCGAATCATCTTCTTGGCCTTCTGTACGCTGACTTCGAGGGCAACCACCGAGCCGTTGCCCTCACGCGTCATGGCAGCTGCTCGAGCAACCGCGATACCCACCGCCGTCTCGCGATCATAACGCCCAGAGGCGTAACCCTTAGCAATCTCGCCGATACTATACCAAGATTAACGACAACCGCAAAGACGAATGAGTAAGCCTTACCTGTGACCAACCACGATATCATACGTGACACCCAGACTCCTCACGAGGTCCACGAACGCGACCTGGATAAACACCAAGGACAACACGACCTCTTGGACCGGCCAGACCCCGTTCGCAGGAAGCTTGCATTCGGCTCCAGGAACAAA
Source organism: Zangia roseola (assembly GCA_038090095.1). Classification (NCBI taxonomy): domain Eukaryota; kingdom Fungi; phylum Basidiomycota; class Agaricomycetes; order Boletales; family Boletaceae; genus Zangia; species Zangia roseola. The sequence continues at coordinate 5,864 of JBBPMD010000626.1, read as the reverse complement.
CAGGCCTGTACACTTGAGCATCGAGCCCTGCCCATAATTCTCGACTAGAATGTGATCACTCTCTTGGATAGAAGAGAGGAACGCAGGGTAACTTTGGGTGAGCTGACGACCCACGAAGATGTGCTGTGGTCTTTGGCCAGCGAATACCAAACAACGCTTGGGGCTCGCGTTCGAGTTTCCTAGAACAGGCTTCGAAAAACTGAGAGAGATGCCGAGCGATGAGTCGACGGCAAAGGCTCTGTTAGAATATGTGCACATTTGGCGTCCAAGCTCACGAGCGACCGAGCGGACTGACAAGAGCGTCTTTCCAAGTTTGAGAGCAGGTTCGATCAAGGAACCAATGGAAAAGAGGTTCAGAGGCTTCATCTGGTTGGCGGGTGCTGTGACAGATGTTGAGAGGTCGGCAATCGTGTCGGTACTCTCCACCACGACGTGGGCATTGGATCCGCCGTCACCATACGACGAGATCGATGGCGCCCCACCCCATCCGTTCCAGCTGTACTCAAGACGCCACCTAGTCAGCCCACAAAGCTCGTGCTATGATGCGTAAAGAACGGACCTGAGTCTGGACCTGCATCTTCAGAGCCGGGAAATGGATCTTGGGATTAGCCTTCGTGAAGCGAATGTTCGGGATGATTTCCTTGTGGTGCAACATCGAGGACACCCGGGCCCTACCAAACTTGCCAAGAAACGGCATCCTCCAGCATGCACGATGTTCGACTTGACGCTTCGAACTCTGCAACATCATCGTAAGCGACGATGGTAATGAAAACTGGCCACAAAAAAGACACCTGAACAGTTTTTGCACATCACGCCCCTTCGAAAATACCTTCCCGGCGGCGTTCGTTTCAATAGGGTCGCCTACCATCGTTCCTGCAACGGAAATGAATACCAACCACTGTACGAGTTGGTTCTCGGGAACTCACTGGTAGCATGCAATTCTACGAAGAACGCTTCTGATGGGTCCCTCTTGGCAAACCGATAGGCTTCCTTGATTGTGTCGGCCTGCATATCTCCTTTTGGCATTGTCAAAATCATTCCCTTTCCGTTGGCATTGACAGCGCCGCCTTTGATGGCAGAATAAATCCTGCAATGTCCTCTGCACATGCGTACCCCATCAGCTGACGCGTCAAAGGATTTACAGGATCCGGTTGGAGATAGAACACCAAGTTTGGAGAAGGAAACAACGCGTTCAAGGTTGATGGTCGTATTTGCACCTACAACGTGTCAACGCTTCACTCGCTAAGTAAACACCCCGTGCCTTCACTCACTCACAGCCAATGCTTGGTCGATCTCTCCGAGTTTAATCGATGAAAGCGCGAGGTGCATAGCAGTTGCCGATGCCGAACAGTCTGTTGAACAGAAATGTTAGTGCATGGTTGAACACGCTTGGAACGGAGAAAAAAACTTACCAGTGTCTACCGTCAGTGAGGGACCGCGCAAGTCAAAAGTAAAGGAAATGCAGTTGGCTTGGATAGAAACACAGCGACCGACACCAACTTGGTTGTTGATCTCGTACCGGTTCTCGTCAAATTCGTCAACAGTTGTTAGCAAATTACCAAAGCAGACACCCGTATTCGAGCCCTTGTAGTCGACACCCGAATCCTGTAGGGCCTAGAAAGTTTGCTCAGCGTTTACGTCGAAAAGTGGGATACAGAGGACATACTGCATGCGATGTTTCCAGCGTGAGCCTGATCGCGGCATCAAAGTGAGCTGCCTCCTTTGCAGAGATACTGAACTCGAGGGGATCGAATTGGTCGACACCATTAACAAGCCTAATTTGGTAGTGTGGTGCTTTCCGGGTTCGTCCTTGCCACCTATCGGAATGAAAACACGGTCACCAATGCGTAAGGGAAGGGAATGAAAGCACCAACGCACCGTACCACTCTTCACGAACACATCTTTCAGGTGGTGGTGCGACCATCCCATCTCCCCATCGCCGTGCTTCAGACAGGGTTCTATGAGCATAAAGGAAACGTACCTTGTTCCTTAGGAACTAGACCTTGTTGTCAGATCCTCGAGGGAATTTGCAACCGATTCCGACAACAGCGACAGGGACTTCAGCAGACCTCGTTGAGATTATAGAGAGGTTCGTGAATATGCGTCAATAAGAATCAGTTAGACAATGGGTTAAGGTTGGAGATTTGCAACGGTTGACTAGACGAGGGGGCAGAGTGATCAGACGAGAGGACGGTGGCGGACTTGTCGGGGCTCAAGTATCAGAACTCGCATCGCTAGCGGGAAAAAGACAAGTACTCAGGGCAACCATTTCGACAAACGTTCGGGTGCCGCGTGTAGCGGCTGTGTGGAAAAAAGCTTGCGCCCTGAGAGTCGAGGCTGCTTGAGTGAATCGGAGAGATTGAGCGCTGAAGGAGACCGATGGGCCTTACCGCACAATTGCCCTATTTATCGAAGTCGTCACAGGGCCGGGCAGCACCGTCATGCGAAGGGGTCGATCGGTCGGGGCGACCCCTTCGAATGACATGAACCTAGCCGCATCACGTGTTCAGCGTCGCAAGCCTGTCTCATCACCAAGCATCTCTCGGAGTGCCAGTATCTCTGCGAGTAGTAATCCCCTTATCGTTTACTCAATGTGCTTGACGCATGTTATACCCATGTCCTCCTAATTTCCCGACTATGAGCACCTCGCGAGAAACTGGGCTCCTTGTTCCAGCACCGTTGTTCCTTGATCTTCTCGGGCTACATCCCTGATACTAAGGTAGCTGTTCCTTTCCATCCGAACCTGGCTGAACAATTTGACCACTTCTCTACCCTAGCTCTGTTCTTTGGTTGCTTTGATCGGCACATGCTCTTGTATCACCTTACGCCTTTGAGAATTCCATGACCGTGCTGAGAAGCGGACGCTCATAAAAACCTATAAAATGGCTCTTCCAAACTCATGGGACTCCACGCCGGCAGTGCAAAATGGAAGTCTTTTTCCTTTTTATCTTGTACTTGGCTTTCATACTTCAAGTACGGTCTTCCTCACTATTTTGTACCACACTTCTTATGATGATTCCCAGATCTATGCGTTTTCACCCCACGTCCATCCGAGCAGCCATTCCTATCGCTGTGCTCTGCCAGCAGGGTGGACGGCATATGGATGCTGGACGTAAGCCACTTAGCTACCCCGCTCAAGGTTGCTCATAACTGCATTTTATAGTGATACCGTTGGTGATCGTACACTCTCATCTACTTCGTACACCGACGCGACTGGAATGAGCGTCGAATCGTGCATCAGCTTTTGCTCGACAGGGTCTAACGCGTACATCTATGCTGGCGTTGAATATGCAGCTGAATGTTGTAAGTTTCATTATCCCATCAATGCCCGCGCTCCTCACCTGCGAGACAGATTGCGGTAATTCGTTCACCGCGGGGGCCATTACCGCGAGCTCGACCGACTGCAACATGCCTTGCAGTGGGGATTGATCGGAGTATTGTGGCGCAGGCAATCGGCTCAACGTTTATTGGAGCGGTGCCACTGCTGGCACTTCTTCCTCAGGCCCCATCACTGTACCAAGTGTAAACGGCTGGGTTTTGCTCGGATGTTACAAGTAAGGTGTACTGTTGTCGACAGAACATTGCTCTGATACCTTTCACAGTGATTCCATCGCCACTCGAGTTTTGTTGTACGGGGCTGCCGTTAGTAGTGTTACAGTAGAAAGCTGCACTGCTGCGTGTCAGAATGCTGGTTACACTTTGGCAGGTATGGAATATGCTGACGAATGCTGTCAGTATCTCTCTCGTCTTTCTTACTTTGGTCCAGTCATTCATATTACCCATTTCTGCCAGACCGTGGTTCAACTCTTAATTATGGATCTGCACCAACTCCACTGACCGATTGCGGTATGACGTGCGCCGGAAATTCTTCCGAATACTGTGGAGGCTCAAACCCTCTCAACCTGTATAACTACATGGGGACATCCACTTTTACTGGAGGCGGGAGTGGAGGCGGAACCGGAATGTTGGGAACATGGACATACGCTGCCTGCTACGTCGACAACGCCAACGGACGTATCCTCGAAAATGAATACGACGATAGTACTACGACAGTCGAGAGCTGCATTGCTTATTGCAGTGCGAGCAATTTCACGCTCGCGGGGATCGAGTACAGCACACAATGCTGTAAGTGACGCTCTCGTATACTCTTTTATAGCGTTTTCCTTCCTTCATTTCGGTGCTGAGCGCTGATGTGATGTTATTTTCATTCCAGTTTGTGGCGACTATTTGGTGAATGGGGTAGTGCAGGCACCTGAAAGCGACTGTGACATGGCTTGCAGGAGAAATGCTACGTGAGTATCAAGAGTTAATTTACGGGGCGCTGCTCATGATGAGGGTAGAGAGGTGTGTGGCGGCCCAAACAGGGTGTCCGTGTACACATCAACGGGCAACGTCACTGCGCTTCCCGTACCTATGATACAGACTACGAGTCTCCCCGGGTCCTGGCAATACCAAGGGTGTCTCTCGTAAGTGGACACCCCTTTTCAGTGGCCATGGCTCTGAGCGTCTTGAATAAAATTCGTCGAATAGTGAGCCAGCCGGCGGCCTGAGATAGACTGGACGACGAACAACACAGTGGACGCTTGTTTGAACCAGTGCGCAGCGTATGGCTATCCCGTTGCCGGATTGGAGTACTCCGATCAGTGTTGTAAGTCTTTGTCTCTCTTGACATTTGCATGGTGTAACTCTAGTTGCAGTCTGGCGACGTCAGTGACATCACTGCCAATGGCGGTACATATACCTCGGACTCAGACTGCAACAATCTCCTACCCTTTGCCACACGACATTGAGGGGAGTAATCTTGCCGAAACATTGGTTCAACACTACCAGTTCCATTTCCCCCTTCAAGTTGAAGAACCATCGACAACGGATTCGCAACCCACCATCCATAGAGTCGTGCCTAGTCTCGCACCAGCGTCCGGGTCTGGGCCCAACGACATTGGGGAACTACAACGTTCCTTAGATTATGTGATGAATTTTATTCGTGCACGACGAAGTCTTCAATTTCGTATTACCCAATTTATTCTAACTCGTTATCCATAGTTCCATTCTTACATAGTCTCGAAACAGTGGGCTGTCACAACTGGACGATGTTGTCATGCCATCTCTTGGCAATCACATGGAGGTATCTAGCCTCCGAGCGACTACGACCTCGCTCAGTGGAATATTGGGAAGCTAAGATCACTCGGCTGTACAGTGAATACGTACGAAAAGGCAATGCGTTCGAAGAAGGTAAGCATTTACTTATCCGTTCATGCCTAGCTGACCCGTCAACAGTGTCTGTTTCATTCAAAATTTGCAGCAAGATCACCGAAGCTGTCACACGGCTTGACAACAAAATATTCACTGACGGACTCACATCATTTGTAAGTGGATCCACCTATCGCACGAGACAGCTGCTAACATCTAAGTATCAGCTAACTTCTGATAGTACCTCATCGCAACGACCAGCTTCTCAGTCATGTCATATACTATCCTGCCTTCGCCCATAAGCCTAAGTGCCAATTAAGCACTGCTACCGACACCTCTCATCTCTATTCCCCACTTTCGCATCATCGCTCAAGAATGATCTGGCATGGTCCGTAATATTCGCTACGTTGATATTACTCACGCTTCATCCGATTCATGTTTCAGCCGCCGATCCTAGATCCATTCGAAGAACTCGAGTTGCGCAAGATCGTCAGCCATAGAAAACCACGGCTATTCTTTCCCGACAAGAGTGCACTGGCTTTGTTTCGAGAATTGATGGTTGCTGCTCCCAACCAGCGTGCATTGCTTAGCCCTTGATAAAACGACGGCTTAAAACGCGAGAGGAATGTCATTTTCACCATGTCTATCCTTCATCTTTTGACATTCTTTGTGAT
>JBBPMD010000625.1:0-17190 GCA_038090095.1 Zangia roseola | reverse complement strand
GTCTCAATGAGATTACTCACAGGTCGACGATAGGTCGGCTCGCACTATCATTTCACCGAGACCAACAAGGCACTAAGCTTTGATCGAGTAAAAGCCCTCGGGAAACGTCTTGACATTCCCGCCGGCACGGCCGTACGATTCGAACCAGGTGATATAAAGACCGTCGTTCTTTGTGCTATTGCAGGACACAAAAAAGTCAAAGGTGGAAATGGACTTACTAGTCACATTGCGTCCAAACTTAGCCTGGCAGAAGGCGTCACCGCCAGCGAGGACCTCTGCCGAGGCTTTCAACATGTTCCCGAGCCGGAGGTTTTCTCATTCTTCACAGACAATGATATGGGTCGCGAGGAATACATATCTATGTATGGTCCCACGGTCGGTGATCGTATCCGTCTCGGTGACACGAGTCTTTGGATCGAGATTGAATGGGATTCGGTGAGCCAGAATCGTTTCCTGACCATCCAACCGGCTTGACTCTTACTCAGGCAGAGTATGGCGATGAAGTCAAATTTGGCGGTGGTAAGTCATGACGCCATCAGAATCCGCGGCGATGCTTCACGTTCTTCACAGGAAAAACCATCCGAGATGGCATGGGTCAAGTGACTGGTCGAAGCTCTGCAGAGGTGCTTGATCTCGTCATCACAAATGCTGTGATTGTCGACTGGACAGGCATCTACAAGGTAGCACATCTTTCCTGTGCCCATCCTGTCGCTCACAGGTTCGAAGGCGGATATCGGTGTCAAAAACGGCGTTATAGCAGGTATCGGCAAAGCCGGAAACCCCGATGTAATGCACTCGGTCCACGAGTCTTTAATCGTCGGCTCTTCAACGGAGGTCATCGCTGGCGAGAAGTTAATTGTCACTGCCGGAGCCATTGATGGTCACATTCATTACATTTGCCCACAGCAAGTAACGGAAGCACTCGCCGTTGGCACGACGACGATGATAGGAGGGGGCACTGGACCTAGCGCTGGAACGAATGCGACTACAATTACGCCAAACCCTTTCTATATCAAGGCAATGCTCGCAGCGACGGATGGTCTTCCCTTGAATTTTGCATTCACAGGAGGGGGGAATGACTCTGGCCGCCCAGCGCTTGAGGAAGTCATCAAGGCAGGTGCCGCAGGGCTCAAGTTGCACGAGGATTGGGGTTCCACACCGGCTGCGATTGCCAACTGTCTCGATGTCGGAGACGACTATGACGTCCAGGTCAACATTCACACTGACACTCTGAACGAGAGTGGTTTCGTTGAGAGTAGGTCTATATCAATCGGCTCGTTCACCCGCGCTCACCTCGGGTAGCTACGATCGAGGCATTTGGTGGTCGCACGATCCATACATATCACACCGAAGGAGCCGGTACGTGTGTTCTCTTACAATTTACCTTGCCATGCTAATGTTTCACCAGGTGGTGGACACGCTCCTGACATCATCGTTGTCTGTGGACTCGACAATGTTCTTCCATCGTCGACAAACCCCACCCGTCCTTATGCTCTAAACACCCTCGACGAGCATCACGACGTAAGCAACATTCACACCTATCCCACGTGATACCGGATAGCTGATCACACCATGCAAAGATGCTCATGGTCTGTCACCACCTCGACAGGAGCATCCTTGAAGACGTCCGTTTTGCCGATTCTCGGATCCGCGCAGAGACCGTTGCCGCTGAAGACGTCCTCCATGATACCGGCGCGATCTCCATGATCAGCTCTGACTCGCAGGCGATGGGACGGGTTGGCGAGGTAGTGTCGCGGACGTGGCGGACTGCGAGCAAGCTCAGATCGATGCGTGGGCCGCTCACTGAGCTCGGGGATACCGAAGGGTGCGACAACGGTCGCGTGAAGCGATACGTGGCGAAATACACCATCAACCCGTGCGCCGTCTCTCTCCCGTGTCTTTTTTTTTTTTGACTTGGCGATAGGGCGATCACGTACGGAATCAGCGCCCACGTCGGATCGGTCGAAGTAGGCAAGCTCGCGGATCTCGTCCTCTGGAAACCCGAACACTTTGGCGCGAAACCAGAAATGGTGCTTAAATCGGGGGTGATCGCGTGGGCCCAGGTACGTCACACACGGGGGTCCGTTGATCCGGGCTGACGCCCCCTCTAGATGGGTGAGGCCAATGCGTCCATCCCGACCGTCCAACCTGTCTATGGCCGACCCATGTGGGGCGCTCACCCCGCTGCTGCCGCCCTCAACTCGATCGCGTTCGTCTCCCGGGCGTCCATCGACTCTGGGACGGTGGCGTCTTACGGGCTCGCCAAGCGCGTCGAGCCGGTGGTGGGATGTCGGAAGCTGACGAAGCGGGATATGAAGTGGAACGATGCGACACCGGAGATGACGGTCGATCCGGAAAGCTATGAAGTGCGGGCGGACGGTGTCCTGGCGGATATCGAGCCTGCAACGACGGTGCCGTTGGCGAGGGAGTATAACTTCTTCTGAGGGTTGTGTTGAGGGCAGAAGAAATTGGATAACATGTTACATTGCTCGTCCGTTGTATACTATTACTGTCACTATTGCGTATCTGTGTACGTGGTATAGTGGAAGGAGACAAGAGTACGTTGACTGAGTGAGACGTGCCAAAAAGCAGTTGTGATCGTATGTACTACAATTGTGATTCTCGTCGAAAACGATATAAAAGCATAAAATAGCAAACCAAAAAAAAAAGAAGCAAGAGAGAGAACGATGCAAACCCGTGAGCTGATTATTCGATACAGTTTCTTCAGTTTGTTTCTTCCCCCTGTTCAGAAAAAAAAAGGAGCGTGGTTATCTTCCCGTTCAATACACGCTCACGTCGCGAAACAGAGTCGCAGACTCTGCCCCGAGCAAGCGGTCCTCTGGGATCTCCGAGATATCATCGTTGCCGTCGTCGATACCACCGTCCACAGGGCGGCGGTGAGCGACAGCACATGGCGCACCCACGTGGGAAAACGGCACAGGTGCCGCACCAGTCACCGCAGCGACTTCCTCCCACAGACTCTTCTCCTCCTCGTCCATCTCGTACGCAAACACCTCCCGGATACGATTGGCGACGACCATGCGATCATCTCCACCTGCGTTCGCCGCTCCGCGGATCGGGAGGAGTTTGCTGCGCTGGACGTGACGCGTTTGCTGTTGGCGGTACCGGAACGCCAACAGCTTTTTGCCGACACTGTCCCGTTTGCATTCTTGGCAGTGAACGCAGGTGGAATCCCAATCGAACGACTGAAAAACGTCGCAATCACTGGAAAAAGAAGACAGGGAAGAAACATCGTCTGGGGAGTAAGGAAGGCAACATACGTTCGAGCGCGTCTCGGTGGACATTTGACATACTTGGGAGATGGGGAATTGAATTGAGATGGCAAGCGACGTCGGTAGGCGGGATCGGAGGCCAAATCGGTTGCCGAGGGTGAGGTGCGAAGCGGACTCAGTGGAGATATGATCTTGGGAGCATGGTTGTTTCGAATGGCATGACGCAGTAGACGCTCTAGACCTTCCTTCGACATGTTGACATTTCCAGGGACGACCTCCGCGTTTTCCACCAATCCATTGTCTAACAATTGCACTTTATTGTTCCATTGTGGATCTAGTTTATGCAAAACGGGCGAAGAACACCAGGGAGATACAGAGGAATGGCTCGATACTCTCGCCGGGTTCGGCGAAGAGCTCCGAACGTGTGACTTGGGTGGTATCATAGACACCACCCGGCTCCGTTCCGCTCCTATGGGTGGTACGGCTTTTGTGTGCTCAGAAGCGCTCAAAGGCTGTGATCCAAGGGCCAGGGATAGCGATAACGAACCATGCGAGAGCAGATCTGAGTCAGAGTCGCTACGTCTCAATTCGAGACGGCGAGAATGAAGACCCGGCGGAGTGGGTGGGTGAACAATGCCGACTTTGTCAGTCACCACCATCGGTGCTGAGTCCGATCGCCAGAGCTGCGCAGGTGGCCGGGCGGCAGATAGCGTACGTGGCCGAACAGAAGGGAGCGCATTCTCGGATTTCCATCGAGTCGTCCGCATAGGTCTGTTCGTGACCTCTGTCTGAGCACTGAGTGGTGAATGCAAGGTATTGGAAGTAGATAGGATATAGGTGGCACGTGATGCGGTCTCCACGTCAGAGCTGTGCACAAGTCCACGCTGCGATGCGTGTTTCCCCACAAAATTACTGTAGGGCGATGTACCGGAACTCAGGGAGGGAGTAGGTGGTGGCCAAGAGCAGACAGGATGGGGATGTGTTCCTCTATGACCGGAACTTGCGGGTTGTTCCGGGTGCAAGGCACGAAGATCGGGGACAAAGAGAGGTGCAACGAGAGAATGATGCGACCGGGCGTCGGCAGAATGGGACCTCCGGGAGCGCCTATTCTCGAGGTCTGACGCAGACAGCGGATCTGGTGACCGTTGTAGCCGGCGACGTTGGGGAGACAATGCGACTCACCCAAAGGGACTCGTCTGGGGGACTGCGTTTGTGGGCGTACATGACGGCGTTTAAGGTCGAACTGTGATGGATACTCTTCGTGCTGTGCAAAGGATCTTTTCGGAGGGAGAGCTGGATTGACATTCTCGGTGTGCAGCCTGCCACTGATGGCGTACGACGGTGAGCAAGCGGGGGAAGTTTGTTGGGAGATCATGTAGAATACAGGCAAGTTGTGGTTGATGATGAGATTGAGCTGGGGAGTGCCGTACGGGCGTGATGTATAAATGTAGCGAGTGTGGGTGATTTGCACCGCTTGTGCCATGGACCGGCTTTGTTGTCTAATTGTCCGAGGACACGCCCACGGTCGCTCGACCCTTTGGTGAGTTCAGACTCGGAATGTAGAATACTCAATCCATACATCTTCTTGCTGGAAACGCCCCGAAAATACGGCTGCCTTCACACCCAGAGTGGACGAGAATAGTCAAGTCAAGCTGACTCATCACAATGGGACTTCATATGGATACAAGGGGTTAATTGTGGCCTATTGATACAGATAGCTTGTAGTGCCAGGTTGCAGTCAACTCTAGAACATGCCAAGCAAGTACTGCGATGGCAATGTCCGTCTAAGCGATGCGGCGCAAGTGCGGCCCTCGAAAATTTCAAAGCCCCAGGTACGTCTCCATTTCATCGATGAGGCGAAAGACCTCATCGCCCGGATATTCCAGAGCTAGCTCCATTGCGCCTGTCGTGGCAACCCGCTGCGCTGCAAACGAGAGCTGATCGAGCGAATGGTGTCGGTGCAAAAGGGGAGAGTCTGGCCTCCCGAAAGCTGTGCTCCCTGGAACAGGCGTGATTGGCTGAAATCGCACACTACCCTGTGAGAACCGCGAGTTGGGATCGAGCGTAAAGTATATCGCGTTTGCGTCGACCTCTTCTGGAGGTATGTCTACTTCCGGTATTGCTGACTCGCTAGGTGTTTCTCCTCCGTCTTTGGGAATCGCCACAATAGACATCGGTGGCACGGATAGACGTGTGACGCATTCACCGAGATCTGGTGTGGATTTGGTGCATCTGATCTTTTTCTTCAACCTATCCTGCGCCATCGCACGTAGCACCTTGAGTGCACCAGGTCTCTTCTCCGCTTCCTGTATGTCGGAGGATGTCCTGAAGAAATCAGGTAAGATTTGATATCTTAGCAGTGATGTTGCTTACTTTGCTCTAAGAAATCCCCATCGTCTCCGTGATCCCAGGGTGTTCGTTACGGAGGGGTCGGCGGAAGATGGGGACAAGGTAGCCGTATCTTTGAGATCGGGTATGGCAATCGGAGCTGGTATCCGACGTGGGGTGTTTTGGCTACGATATCTCTTGCGATGGGCACGCTTCGAATCTGAATATCAGCTTGATTTCGCCGGAGGAAGGTGAGTAACCTACTGCACTCAACCCAGTCTCATTCCAAATCTCGTGTAGCCGATACATCTGTTGTTCGGAGAGCGTGCTTTCGACCTCGATCGACGGGAGTATCTTGTTCCTGTTCGCCCAGATTGCAATTTCCAACGAAGGTAGTAATAATTCGTCGGGTGTCATCGATTCGCCCACTGAACTGTTGCTAGCCTCGGCCTCGTCAGGGATCTCGGGAAGTTCTTTGTCTCTTCCAAGAGCTACGGACATGGCTTGGAATTCTATGAGGGAGAAAGTAGATCGGAGGTGAGGGACGTTTCGGAACGGCGAGGGAGACTTAAATCCATGGTTGTGAACAAAGCAGAGTGTGGTGTTCAAGCGTGGACACGTTGGCAAAGCGTGAATAGGTCCACAGAATCGCTGGCTTTGCACACCAAAACCAAAGCGCGTCTACCGGACGTGTCTGTCACGTGCGCAGCTTGTCTCTTCACATGGTCTGCCAGAACATCCGTTTGTATATAAGCGTACAATGGAAAGTTGTAGATCTGACATGGACGTGAGTATTAATAAATCGTGCCAATATTCGATGTTGAATTATACTTGGAATCGATACCTGAATTGTAATCAGAATGGCACCGCACTTGCTGGTAGCACGAGTGACATCATGGATACTTGACTGGCTCAATGGAAGCCCGGATCCAAAAATATAACCGCACAGGGATGCGACTCGGTACCATCCGTGAAAGATACGATTGGTATAAGATCGGTAATCCCCCGGACTTCTTCTTAGATCAACCCCTTCACGAATCATCATGTCCTCGCAGCGGGTGGACGAGGAGACCCCTTTGCTGCAGGGTCGGAAACAGAAAAAGGGCAGAACCCCATTACCCTGGCGTCAATTTTCCATCATTTTGTTCCTTCAACTCGCCGAGCCGCTTACCTCCCAAGTCATTGCTCCATTCGCCCCACAGGTCCGTCTCACCTGTCTGTCTACCTCTTCACTCATGCAACTTTCCACCTCAAGCTAATACGAGACATCGGTATTACGAACGGCGATGAAACCCAGGTTGGTTATTATGTAGGATTACTCGTACGCTGTCATGTCCTCTCCCATCGTGCCAGGTCCTCATCCAGGCCCTTGTCTCTATAGCATTCGTTGTTCTTTGCGACACAGGCGCTCACCGTCTTACACTGGAGCTCGTTATCGGACCGTGTTGGCCGTAAGCCTGTGATCTTGATCGGCTTGGCCGGGTTAACCGCTTCAATGTACTGTTTTGGGCTGTCAAAGACCTTCTGGGGGCTGGTGGTGAGGTACTCCTGTCTTCTTGACTTTTTCCCGGGAACGGGTACCAATGCCCACGTTCATTTAGTCGTTCGCTGAACGGTGCCTTAAATGGAAATTCTAGCATCATGAAAAGCATGATGGCAGAGATCACGGACCCTGAAAACCTCCCACAAGTGTATGTTTATGTGCCAATAGTTTGGTCGTCTGGTGCCACCCTAGGGTCAGTCTTCTGGTAATATTACCTGCTTTCTTGCTCACGCAAGCGCACACTATATGGACAGTCCTTACGTGGGTGGTTCTTTGTCGAACCCGGCTGATCGTTTCCCGGGGATTTTTGGAGATTGGGAGTTCTTCAAGACGTATCCTTATTTCTTAGCATGTGCTGTCCCTGCGACGCTCTCCGCCCTTGCATGGCTTATAGCGTTCCTGTTCTTGAAAGAGGTTAGTCCGCCCTATTTTTATATTCGCCACTTCCTAGCTGAATGTGATTATTAGACTCTTCCTCACGACCGTGTGTCGCTCGGTCAGTTGATCAAGTCCAGATTCGTCAAGCTCGCACCACACACACCCGACTCGCCCCGCGAAGTAATATCAAACGAGACGCCGGAACAGCACAAGAAGAACGAAACTCCATTACCATTGCGTGAGCTCATGGTGCCACGGGTACTCATCGCAGCGGGAAACTATGCAACACTCTCACTCCTGGACATATCGTTCCGAGTGATACTGCCACTTTTCTATGCCACACCACTGGAGCTTGGGGGACTTGGTCTTGATCCACCGCGTATCGGGAATATTTTATCGATTTATGGTGTCGTTGATGGGTTGTTCCGAATCGTCTTCTTCGCAGATTTGTATGATCGGTTTGGCTCCAAGCTTGTTTATACTACCGCTATCCTTTCCGCCCTTCCTGCTATCATCGCCTTTCCGCTGATCAACATTCTCGCCCGCACCCAGGGGCTAAGTTGGATGGTTTGGTCCATGGTAGCGGTGCAGCTCACTCTCGCGATGGTGTTGAACATGGGATTTTGTGAGCATTTATCCACCGATACGAGTTCGCACTACTGATGAAACCCGCGTCACTCAGCTTGCGTATTCATCTACATCGTAGCAGCCTCTCCCAACCGGGCTTCTCTCGGAGCCACCAATGGGATTGCTCAGCTCCTGGTATCCATCACGCGTGCCATCGGGCCGGCTTCGGCTGCGTCCATGTTTTCGATATCCGTCAAGACCCCAGAGCATGCATGGTTTGTGTATTATTTCCTGTTCTTCTACTTTCTCGTTGGGATTGGCGCCTCGCTGTTACTTCCACGCGAGTTGTGGGGGAGCTCCACGGATTGAGATCGTTCGGTGTTGACGCCGGTCTCGTTACGTATTCGCTGCTGGACGTTCCTTTGTGATTGTCCCATGCCAATACGAAATGTACACTTGTATTTACCGTACGTCGGGCCGGGTGATTATCGCGCCAACCATGTACCGTATCGGATTTACCATCAATGATACGACAGAAATAGATTGCATAGTTGTCCGGCGTAGCCGAACCATCTACCCTATCACGTGCGCAATTTGTCTCCCGGGCATCCCGAAGCTGAGTCAGATGAACTGACTCCCGAGAAGGTCCGTTTATAAGTACCACTATGATACTTACTTGACTTGCTAATCGTGCGAATCAGTGGAGTGATACATAAATTTCAAGTTGTGATAATGAATCGTTATCGGCCGCGTTAGATGCGAACAGTATAAGATGATTGATATTCGGACTTCTTTCGGTTTTCACAAGGTCACTCTTTTTTACGAACCACCATCATGTCTTCGCAGACGGTAGACGAGGAGACCCCTTTGCTGGAGGCTCAGAAACAGAAAAAGGGCAGAACTCCATTGCCCTGGCGCCAATTTTCTATCATCATGTTTCTCCAGCTCGCCGAACCGCTCACCTCTCAGGTCATCGCCCCGTTTGCGCCCCAGGTTCGTCTCACCGCTCTATCACATTACTTCTTCTCACACGATCTTTCCTTTCAAGCTAATCCGAGACATTGGTATCACGAACGGCGATGAAACTCAAGTTGGTTATTATGTGGGGTTGCTCGTACGTCTTCACGGTCACTCTCCCATTCATAGTTTACCCAGACTCGTCGTGATAGCATTCATTATTCTTTGCAACACAAGCACTCACCGTCTTACACTGGAGCCGATTATCGGACCATATCGGCCGTAAGCCAGTCATCTTGATCGGCCTAGTCGGCTTATCCGCTTCAATGTACTGCTTTGGGCTCTCAAAGTCTTTCTGGGGACTGGTGCTGAGGTACTTCTACCTTCCTCCTTTTTTCAAAGAAGCGCTTGCTGATAACCGTTATCCACGTTCATTTAGTCGTTCCCTGAACGGCGCCTTAAATGGAAACATTGGCGTTATTAAAAGCATGATGGCGGAGATCACGGACTCTACAAACCTCCCACAAGCGTATGCTTATATGCCAATAGCATGGTCGTCTGGTGCTACTTTAGGGTCAGTCTTCGCTACACATTGCTTGCTTCCTTGCTAATCCAAGACCGTACCACATGGTCAGTCCTTACGTGGGTGGTTCTTTGTCGAAACCGGCTGATCGTTTTCCGGACATATTTGGAAATTGGGAGTTCTTCAAGACGTATCCTTACTTCTTGGCGTGTGCCGTCCCTGCGACGTTCTCCGCCATTGCATGGCTTGTAACGTTCGTGTTCCTGAAAGAGGTTAGTCTATACTACATTCGTTTGCGTCGCTTCCTGGCTGAGCATAGTTCCAGACTCTTCCTCATCGTACGCCTCTCGGTCAGCTGATCAAGTCCAAATTTGTCAAGAAATCCGCGGTGAAACCTGCATCACCCGACTTACCTCGTGAAGTAGCAGAAAACGAGTCTTTGGAACAATGCACGAAGAAGGATGAAGCTCCATTACCGTTGCGCGAACTCATGATACCACGAGTGCTCATCGCAGCGGGGAACTATGCAACACTTTCCCTCGTAGACATCACGTTCCGAGCCATACAGCCACTCTTTTATGCTACACCGTTGGAGCTTGGGGGACTTGGTCTTGATCCACCGAGTATCGGCAACATTTTGTCTGTCTATGGTGTGATCAACGGGTTGTTTCAAGTCTTCTTCTTTGCGGATTTGCACGATCGGTTTGGGACCAAGCTGATTTATACTACCGCTATTACTTCTGGTCTTCCCGTCATCCTCACCTTTCCGCTGATCAACGCTCTCGCCCGTACCCAGGGGTTAAGTTGGCTGGTTTGGTCTGCGATAGGGACACAACTTGCTCTCTCGATCGTGCTGAATTTGGGTTATGGTAAGCAACTGTCCATCCGTCACGGACCCACACTACTAATCGAATGCAGCTTGCGTATTCATCTATATTGCCGGCGCATCTCCCAGTCGAGCCTCTCTAGGGGCGACTAATGGCATTGCTCAGCTCCTCGTGTCCATCATGCGCACCATCGGACCCGCTTCGGCCGCGTCCATGTTTTCGATATCCATCAAGACCCCCGAACATGCGTGGTTTGTGTACTATTTTCTCCTGTGCATCGTTTTCGTTGGGATTGGCGCCTCGCTCTTACTTCCACGCAAGGTGTGGGGTCGCTCAACGGATTAGGTCGACTTGGATTATCGATCGTTCTTGGCCTTTTTCCGCACGAATACCAAACACCTCAACGATGCATTTTGTCACACCTGCTGTCGGGATCGCTTGGACACTTGGCATTTTTTGCGTTCTTTATGTTCATCTTTATATGATTGCACTCTTCACCCCAAAAGTAGACACGTTTGTACATAGGCACCACGAATCATTAGACGCATGCACGCCTATGGGCGACAAATGAATCCAGTGATGAGGTATGTGGATCGGATTTACCATCAATGATGACGCCGGTGTTGGATCATTTCACCACAATCTCGGCCAATGTGTATATTTGTGTCGCAAATCATATACCTCGTTGGCGACGCTGAGGTTGTCATCCTTTTCGTCTGGAGAGTCGATCTCCCGAGTGAAGTACCCACGCCAGGTGCGCGACAGTACTAGTCGCGTGGCATAGCTCCGATTCATACTAGTAAAACGTTGCGTGCGGGGACATTACGAGGGCGTCTTGTCGGCCCTGTCCACACCAGGCCGCATCCGTCGAACGCGCTTCGTCTACATCACGTCCAAATATGTGGGGACCAACTGGCATTCTCTCTCTTGGAGCGTTGCGATCGTGCCGAACCAGCCATGTGGCTTGCGCGCGTCGGCTGTATGTACTTTACCTTTGGCAGATCACCCCGTCGGCACCGCATATATACCCCCGGGGCACGGGCATCACTGACGTATCTCCGTCATGGTGGCAACGCTGTAGGAATGCGTCAAGAGCATCGGGTCAAGCTGTTGGCGTTTGGAACAATCAAACCTGTCAACGAGGGCCGACGGAACGTGCACTGTTGGCTGAGTATCAACGGTAAGAAGGCAGAGCGTACCGTCGCCAACGCCAACGGAATCTTCCAAAGGAATGGCAGTGCGGGGAGTCAGTAAACAAGCCGACGGATCCAAGGTCATCTCAAGTCCAAACAAGGGGAGAGGCCGACGGAAGACTGCCACAATGGCGTGACAGAGGAAGCGTATGTCGGATGTTATTGATGTCATATCCCTCCGAGCTGAAAGGCCACATCAAAAACAAAAATTCGATAGACACCACTAAAGTTATCAATGTTTGAACCCACTACTGGCAACGTAGGCCCAATACAAACTTCTGCTCGCAACTCGCCAGCTTTTCCCCCATCTGATGACAATCAGGAATGTCAATGTAATGGCGAGCCCGACGAATGCAGCCGAAATGAACGTGTTTTGGTACCCCATATCGAGCCAGGGGGTGATTCCATATCCCTGTTTCATCAAAGAATCCCAACGGTTGACACGTGTTCGAAATACAGATAATGTGACGACTTACGATCGCGAACGACAGCGAGTTCTACGGGTGCATCAATAACGGCTCCTTCACGACGCACACTACACTCACCCTCACGAGTATAACCGCTATCATCACTTCCCCGCTCAAATCCTTGTACGAATCCAACGCATACCCGATCGACAATGCGGACCCGATTCCCGTCGAACACGAAATCATGGCCATCCCGACGACCAATCCGGACCAGTGTATTCCCCTCGACGCGCCAACGCCCCAGAGGATTAGGGAGGCAGGACAGAGGAGGGGCGAGACCACCATGAGCCAGAGACGGTGTTCAGGTTCGCGGATGCCGTGTGTACGACGGGCGTAGTGAACGGCGAAACGATCGCCTGCCCAGCCGCTGTAGAGTGTCCTAGAGCGATCACGTGGTCAGACGGGCATATAATGAGGACCCGAGCCCACATACCCGATAAACATGCCGATCAACGGGCCGAGGTAGGTCAATCCGACAGAACTGGCTCGAAAGTTGTATGGTGGGTCGCTGAGGATCAACGAACACGTGGCGTTGAGGACGTTATACCACACTAGACAAGTTCCGTACTGGAACCCGGCCCTACACACATCGGTCAATCGCCAATCGAAATGCCAACGTGTTTTATACTCGCCAAAATATGACGGGGAACCGAAGGAGGAGGACAGGACGGTAGGTCATCGTCAAGAGCATCTTGTTCGATGCGTATCGGCCATTGAATATTTTGAGCCGTTGTAACAAGGTTTTCGGCGTGCCGACGAGTTCACCCGAACCCGGGACTGATGTCGAGGAGCTCCTTTCGTCCTTGTCCTCACCATTGCCAACATGCTTGGTCTCAAATGCTTCACTGTTTGTCCGAACGAAATTTGTCTGTTGAAGATTTCAATACTTGGCCAGTCTCCTGCGGGGATGTGGTCCAAACCTCTTCCATGAAAAGAAACAGAATGATGAGCGACCCAAAGTTGATGATCGCTGCCCAGTACATGACCCAGTGCCATCCTTGACCATCAAAGATGAACTTTTTGCAAACAATAAGCGGAGAAAATGTGAGCTAAACAGTGCCGACTCACCCCAGCGATAAGAGGTGCAAAATAATTCGATCTTGCGCGTATCGTTGTTAGCGGTAAGGAATAGCATCGTTACTTCCTCACTTACCCAAACAAAAACAACGTATATATCCCGATATACGTTCCTCTTTCGTGGGCAAAGAACTGTGCGTACATCAGCTTTCTGCCATGCTCACGATACGTCATACGCACTACATCCGCGATGCTGACCTCGCAAAGGCTTTCGACAGGGGTACAAAGAAAACCCTGGATGATCTTACTCGCGATCCTTTCAAGAAAACAGACCGTCCATCTCTCAATCTCCTGGGAACAAAGAGCAGACAAGGGGGAAAACTTACCATTGACCCTCCGTTTTGATGTACGGCATCCAGAGACACATTGCCTTGGTGAAAACATGAGATCCTCCCGCCTTCAACACTAAGGCTTAGATCACGGACCGTGTTTCCGAGAACTGATAATAGATAAATCCCCCGCTTGCCAAAGGTCAGTGCAAGGGGTTGATTGATAAGGGCTCCCCATCCAAGAACTGCAACCGAATGGTCAAGGTGGCACGTGGACGACTTCAAGATAGGCACGTACATAGAAACACTGTACAGAGAAAAGCTCAACGGAATGTATACTACGAAATTTAAAGAGTCACGTACTATAGCCAGTGCCAGCGTTAAGAGTCGAAAGAGGTATACCTGTGTCGTCCGCAATGGGTTGAAGGATAGAGTAAACGACCGTCGTGCCGATACCAATCGCACTCGTATCTGAAAGTAGAAGTTTTATCAATATCACAAAAACAAATATCACGGCAAAGGACTCGAGAGAGCACAGTTTGAAAGCGTAGAGTAGACGTACAAATCATAATGCAGATCATTTGTATCATCTTGCGACGCTTTGACCAGTTGAGAGGGTCATTGACATCGTTGGAAGGCGCTGGACTGAGTACGATGGAGCTGTCCTTGTCGGCGTGGACGGCCGCCGATTTATTCTGTACATCAACCAGATAAACGGAGCCAGGAATGACGGTGTCATCAATGTCTTGCATGTTGAACAGGGCGACCTGTTGAGACACAACCACAAGTATGACACGAACGAGTGAAAACTCGAGGAGAGATAAGCATGTTGTAGGTTGTGAGACGGTTATTAAGTAGTTCGGGAGACACGAAATGCCTTGACGGGAAGCTAAAAAAAAGAAGTGCGGGTGATAAGGGGAGTTTGCTTTAAAACAACCCTGGATAGAATCAGAGACAACGTTGTTCAGGTACGCTAGTGGATTTTTCTAACTCTTCGAGGAGAACATCACAGACCTTGAGAACGCCTGCAATGCAACCACCGCAAAGTGAATCGATGACTGCTCGCTATGACGTCCATTCTCCAGTCGGGCGAATGACTGCTATCTGGATTGCCGGCATTGTGCTCCCAGGAGATAAGGGTGCGTTGAGAAAACTATCAAGATGAGGGCCAGCACATGACCAAAGCGTGTAATATGCGCTTGTGTGCAGTTCATGACGCGTGCAATTGACTGTCATAACCTTGACATCCAAGTACTAAGGCCTAAGGAACGGGAAGTTCGCTCCCCAAAGTCTCATCACTACTACGTGTGTAACCAGCAATTCTCGATGGGAAAAGAAAATGTAAAAGAAAAGGGAAACCAAGTATCAAAGGTCCTTCGTTTATTATGTAACCACTCATACATCATGTACATGAACCCTTCTGCAATCATACAACACTAAGGTATAAAACTACAAAGCGTCACATGATGTTTCGTCCATAGTGCAGTCCTGAGCCCATATATCGTCCCTAGAGAACCCTAATTAGTCCCTACCAAACCTATCAGTAACGCTGTGCGCGGTCGAATCAACCGTCCATGTTCTCGATAAATCGTCCCCGCTCGCTGCTGACATCCGTTGGCTGTTTCTTCTTCTTCTGGGACATGAATGAACCAAAGCTTCGCCCGGATTCGCTCATGCCTGCGCCCGGCTTGACCTGTTCGATGTCGCTTGGCGACACGCCACTCGCGACAGGCCGACCACCTCTTACCTCGGCCTCTTTTTCTGCCTGGAGTTTGATATACTCTTCGCCTCTAACGCGCAAAAACTCTTCCAGGAGCATTGCATTCCTGGAATTGGCCTTGTACACAGCGACGACGACGTCTCCCAGGACAGGAACAACCCCACCCAGGGCCGATACGGCGTTATTGAATACCATCTTGCCGACGAGCCATGGAGGCAGATCCGCCTGGCGGGCCTTGCGGATCACGAGGACGTAGTTGAGCGCGGCGCACGCTACATCGCCTGCACCCGGGACGATGCCGATGATAAGGGTCCATCCGAAACGGAGCCCGCAAAAGCTGAAACTTTTGTCGAGGTAATGGGCTCTACGCTGGATAGATTTGAGGATCTTAGCGTCACGAGAGGAGATGCCCAGTGGGACATCACGCTGGGGAAAATAAGAGTCAAACGACCGAATTAGCGCACGGTCGGGGAAATGATTACCTTTTTGCGACGCTGTTTTCCCTTGGCATCACTGTAATACTCGTACAGAGGGTCAGGAGGAACGTAGTTCTCCAAGTGTTGCTTGAAGAGTTTGAGGCCAACTTTTTGCATGTAAGCCGACATCGTCTAGGCGGATGGTGAAGGAGAAGAAGTGGGTCACTGTCGGAGCATGTCTTGATGTGATTTTGCACAGCTGCCCAAATACGTCATCTTGGCATGGCATAGCACAGCCATTACTGCAGTTAATGACTAAGCACATTATAACACCCCCGGCTACTAATTAGATGAGTCATTACTCAGACTCATCATGCACCACGAAGAGCACAAGCTCTCCGAAGAATACGTCCAGGATAGCTTCCATAGCTATCTAAAGTCATCCCTTACACATGCAAAGGTCGAGCGACTTCTCGAGCCTGACGTGCTTGCGAGCGCCGAGGGTGATTTGATGATCACTGGTCAGTGAGAAATTTACCGACGCCATTCTCACATGCTGATCACCCTTGTGACCATATACAGGGCCAGCACTCTGTCTCTACTTTGCTGCGTTGCGGTCCACTACCGTTCCACCATCAGTACCACTCCCCAGAACCTCGAAATCGGCTCCGCCCCGTGAGCTCACCGATGCAAACTGTCCCCCTGCATTCCTCGGATTCTTTCGCGTGTGGATATCCACCGTACCCAAGATTCAGGGTCTAGCACCAGAATATCAACATGACCTTGCACGTGTCATATGTGGCCTTGAACCAACCACTGAACCGTACGACCCCCAAATCTCAGGAATCGCAGCCGATCTCCGTGCTGTAGCAATTGAGATATCGCAGAGACGCTCTTTCCAAGACAGATACGCCAGCGATATCCAAGCTGCGCTCGATGCGGGAAGCGGCTCCACCCTCCAAGTAAAGACCTCCTTTGTCCCCCCTCCTGCCTACGACGGCTCATCCGACTCCGATGCCAAATTGCACCCCAAATACGGGGCTAAATACAGCATGTCACCAGGGTCGCCTGCCTCCGTATTCCCCCCACGAACGCCGTCACCGGTCCTATTCCCGCATAATTCCCCTGGCCTAGAGAAGATCCGACAGATTCTCTATGCCGCTCTTGGCGACGTCCTCGCTGGCAATGTCACTCTTGGTCGACTCCTCAAATGGGACCCTCCCCGAGCATATTTCGCGTCTGTCTCTCTCGCCATTCTCGAAGTGGGGACGAGGGCTATACAGCCGGATGGCTCTATCGATGGCGGTGCGGGCATGCAGCTGACACTCGACGAGTGTCCAGACGCTTTGAAGCCCCTAATGGTCGAACTCGCAGACATCGGCAAACTGGCCAAGAAGATCCGAGCCGAGGACACCGAGGCAGCAATAGAAGCAGCACAAAGGGGAGGCGAACCAGCGATTCCCAGACTCGATCGGCTAATGTCAATGCTGCAAGAGGGTGTGGGAATCGAGCGAGGCCTGGGCACGGACGATGAAGAGCATCGCCCGAGAAGGGAGAGTGTTGAAGGGAGGACGGTCGCGTTTTCCAATCGGATCAATGCACTCGCATTGAATATATCGAGGGTCAAGGCGTTTCGGGAGAGACAAAGTGAAGTGTTTGAGATCCTTTCAGCTGTTTGCGGGAGTTGATGGG
>JBBPMD010000624.1:0-17210 GCA_038090095.1 Zangia roseola | reverse complement strand
GAAGCGACGATGCAATTCCTACACTTCATATCGCAACCTTTCCATCATCCGCATCCTCCTCCTCTCGCTCTTCCACTTCTGCACCCACCCCCGCGCCCCCACCTATGTATATGCCCACTTACCACTACCCACCTTCGGGGATGTACGCGACAGGGTCGTGGCCCTACCAAATGTCGGCGCCCCAGCAGATCCCATATCCGGTGGCATACACTTGCCCTGGATATTATCCTGCGACGATGCCTACGACTTGTAGATCTCCCGCGGAGAGTGCGGGCGCACAGGGCACGTACCGATCTCAGTTGAAATGGCAACAGCCATATATTGGTCCAAGGACTAATGGTGATCCCACAGGGTCGTCCGGTCAGACGCATCCCATGCACACATGATCGACTATTAATGTTATGTCGCTGGCTCTAGTTTATGTATGGACTTGGTGGCACGCATTTCAATTTTTCGCTGCGTTGTAAAGTATTTCGTACTAGTACTAGTTTTGGTGTTCCTTGGGAATTTAATACAAGGCTTTGTGTCACGTGCGGTCCATTATCGACCGCGTCCTCACTTGACGCGCATCCAGGACTACAAAGTTAACATGTGGTTGGTAGCGGGACCGTTTGATTCTGATGCGGATATCACGACGAGTAAGTCCATTATGATCCACTTGTCGTGCTTGTTAGTCACTTGGTCCAAGAGACAAAGTTGTTGAAAACCGGCCGCAAGATGCCCCTTGGTCGTAAGGACCGGCCGCTGTTGGTGAACAACAAGAAGATATCCCGCGACCATTGCGAGCTTACGGTGGGACCCTGTACAGAGGGCGACGTCGTATGTGGTCGCTATATTCACTGAGCTATCCCCGTTTGACTTGGCATTTCAGTCCAATCCGTCATTTGTCCCAACGTTGGAGCTGTATAATGCCAAGGATAAACCCATGTCGATCGACCGCGAAGGTCAACCCCTCGTCGTGAATCCGACATCGTCGTACGAACTCAAGTCCGGGGATAAGATCAATATAGTAGCGGGGGTATCTATTCAGTGCGTCCGGTTTTTATGGTCAACGCTCTGGATTTCTGACAGAAGTGCTAGGGTACACTGGCGGCGGATAGCGTGTTTTCTTCCACCTGCGCGGGCTCTGCCATCCATATCCAGCGAGGACTGTGCCGCATTAGGTGAGTGTCCTGCGCGTCTCTGATGCTGTCGCATGGTTAACGGTGAACTTAGGTATCAGTCTCATGTCTTCCCCGAGCTCGCTGGCGACACACCATCTCACTCCCAAGTATGGACTCACCGTGCCCTTGGCTACCTCCTTGCTATCGGCTACTCAACTCGTGAAAGCAGAGTGGCTGCAGGAGCTCATCCGGCTAGGAACTACTGCTGACGAGAATCACCCCTTTAAGTTGACACCCTTGGAACAGTCCTTCACCCCTCCGCTGGAAAACAAATTCAGGCCGATCTTTTCCCCGTCTCTGGCACCTTCCCTAAAATATTTCAAGTTCTGGGAGCCAAACGAGGAGCGACTTCATCTCCTAAAGGGATATCGATTTGTCATCGTGAGTGATGCAGAGGGACAAGTCGACGTGGATACAAGAGAATTGGTCACTCGTGGTGACGGGGAATACGAGTATTTCCCTTTGACGAACGGTGAAGCAAAGTGGAGACAGATGTTGGCCAAGGCGAAAAGGAAGGTGGACGAGGCTGGTTTGAAAGTCGCCATCATTGCCCGCGAGCTCGCGATACAGGCGGTCGTTGGTGCGGCCAGATGGCAGGAAATGACGGTTGAAGCGCAAAGGTAGACGCATTGTTTTTCACCGTTGTCGTAGGACGCTCATCTATGAACGCAGTCTCTCCTTGCCGCTCATCAACCCAGACACCCTGATGAATGCCGTGATCCACACTGATGTTTCGTTGATTCACGCAGGCTCTTCGAGCCAAGGTAGTCTTGTTCCGTATTTTATCGAATTTATTCTGATCACCGTTGTAGGTGCTTCGGGTGAAAGCGAGTCCCCTCTTCCGGACTTTGTCCCAAATAGTCACCCGAGTGAGCCATCCTTGCCTCCTGCCCAGGGCAAACCTCCCGCGGAGCCTAAAGAGGTTACTCACATATCACCCTCATCATCGCCCCCGCCCATGCTCTATGGCTTGCCTATCCCTCCTCCGCCTAGCAAGGTAGATGTATCGTTGTTCTAACTTGTGATCGAGTCTGACCCTTTTCAGACTCTTGTTCGTCGCAGTAAACCCCCGTCGACAGGAAGGTGTGCAGGGGAACCAGCCAAAGACGAGACCCAGGCAGAACTAGGATACACTCTTCCTCCAGTACGCCCAGTTCATATTCACAAAATAAGCGAACCCTAACAATCAGGATAGTCCCCTACACTGATACGATCTAGTAAATTGAAACGTCGACTGCCTACTCCAGCAGCCCCTTCCATCGAAGAGGCCGGTGTAGATAATGAGCCGAACGAAGAACCGCCACACAAGAAGTTCAAAGACCTGTTCGATGCAACTGATCCGGGCAAGATGGCCGTCGATCCATCCAGTCTCCGAGATGACGCGATAGAGGGTTCTGTTGGGGTGACCCAGGGTGGCGAGAGCGTTACCCAAACTTATGACTCGCGACCGCTACATTCCCAAGTGGCTGCTCCCCCGCGAACGCTTGCCGTAGTACTAGAGGAAGAAGAAGAGAGTTGTCGTTCACGAGTGATGTCTTCTGAGCCCGCGTTGGCTCGTCCTCCTTCGCCTCAAGAGAGACAACAGCCGCGTGTCGCTGCCACGCAGGACTCGAGAACCGGCGGTATACCGGTAACGAAGCAAGCCAAGTCTAAATCCACGCAAAGCCATCAGATGGACACCGATCCAGCTTTCCTCACTGCTCTTGCATCAAGAAAGGGCAAGAAGCAGGGCGAGGATGAGTTTGATCGAGAATTCAACAAGCTTCGCATATCAAAGCCAGACATCCGCCGTGAAGAGGACGAGCGAGCATGGGAAGATCTTGGGGACTTTGACATCGATACGAGAAGCATGCGGGGTAATTTCATGATGATCATCGAATTGGACGCGTTTCACCGCGCTTCGGGACACCGGGAAACGGGTGGTACACGGACCTATGATGGTCGACCGAATTTCAAAAAGTTCAAAAAGGTACGTGCAATCGATCTTGCTCGTCGCTGTCGTTGGTCAACATCGTCTCAGGTACCGACCCCCTCGCTGCGTGTTCCTATCGAGCTCGTGGCCAAGGCCGAACATGATTACGGGGTGGGCTCGGGTAAGAGTGAAAACTGCACGCGGTTCACGCGTTTGCTCATCGCACAACAGGTTATTGGAAGGGTACCGTCGCTTCACAGCCTGAAGAAAGTTTGGCTCCTACCCAGACCGCAGGTACTCAGAAGCGGCGCGCACCGACTGTGTTGGAATCCGATGACGCTGATAGCGATATACCTCCCGCGAAAACTGTCAAAAAGACAACACGAAAACCTCGGTCCAAGGCTACCGCAGCGGCTGAAAAGTTATTCTTGAATTCGGACGAAGGAGGCTCTATGCGAAATAACGAATCCCAAGTCAAGTCACACGCAGACAAGGTTGACTCTGAACCCAAATTACCTACGAGAGGAAGCAAACGACGTCACATAATTGTCGAGGACGACTCGGACGATGGGTTGGCCTTTAAAGGGTTTGGCAAGAAGAGGAGAGTGCGGTAATGATCACGTCTCCGGATATCTATATGTAATTTGCAGTCGTATGATGGACATTAGTGGATTCTCGAAGCTAATTCGTCGTGAATAGAAAAGCCCAGCAAACGCTGTGTTTTCGCGGCGACGCGGCCACCAGTTTGACTGTGACAGATGGTGAGCAAGATGCCAAGGACGTGGCATGTAGAGAGCAAGCGTACCGTTGTTCTTGACAGACAAAACTGTCTGGAGCACCTTCCCAGTCGTCAAGGACATTATTAGTTGCATTACCCTGGACCACATCATCATCTCCAGTGCCAAAAAGGTCCAGTGCCAATTGTGTGTGGCTCACGCCGGCGTAAGTCGTCACGCATCGTGGGTTGACCAAGATACGAGCTGGCGTGTAAGCCGAGTTGGGCACGGTGAGTCGGATAGCTGGAAGCTCCTCGAGCGGCAGCTCAGAGTCCGGCATAGCGTCGAAATCAGAGCCTGCGTTGGCGTCCGAATCGACGTCCGGCAGCTGCCGACGATGTTTCGCCTTGAGTCCCGTATTAGGTTTCGTGTTGCGGAGCGCAGAGCCAGACCCCTCGTCGTCTTGGACACTCTCGAGCGCCTTGTCGACCCAAAGGTCCCTGCAGAACCATGCTTGAGTGCTGTCCAGGCAGGACGCGTCTGGGGAGCGTTGCGGAGGGGTGTCTGAAGTGGATGCATTGTGGAAATCCAAGCCGTAGCGATATGTCAAGCCCTTGTAGTACGATTGGGCAGGATCGACGATGTGCGTGCCAGCCTCGCAACAAAAGACCTGGAACGGGAGGTGTTGTGTGTATCGAGTCGCGCCGTTCCTATCTCGAGGGGGAACAGCGTCGGGTTTGGACGATGACTTGGATTGTCGGAATTGATCGCCGCGGATATCTCGCGTACGCCACCTGATGTGAGCATTATAACGAGGCATGGGACTCGCGACAATGTGTCCAGACGCACCTGTCGGAGAAGATGAATTGCCCGCCCGACTCGGCCCAGTCCATCCCGCATACCATGGCGGCTTCGTTCGCGACGCTGACTCTGAGCGTTTCTAGAATGTCGTTTGGGCAAGTGAACCCTTTGAGCCAGATGACGCGATAAAAGGAAATCTGTTTCTTCTCGTGCAGCTCTAGCAGTGGTTCCAAGGCGAGGATTCGCATGTATGCCTCCTCGGAAGGATAATAGGCGGCTACAGGATCCTCTGTCATTGACGGAACGCGGTGGATTCTGAAAGGCACGCCGAGGAGCGTCAAGACGGCTTCGCAAAGGTCGGTTAGGGTGGGGGTGGAATCGGTGGAACCGTAATCCAACATTGATACGAACAAGTTGGCGGTACCGAGTCGTTTTGCGAGTTGAAGGATGACAGCGAGCTGGTCGACGAGGAAGTGGTCTGCAGAGTGTATGGCGAGTGCGATGTAGTAGAGCTGGTCGTCCTTGGCGAGGTCGTCGTACGTGTCCTCGTCCATGTTTTTGTTTTGCCCAAACGGACGGATCAGGGTGGGGCAATACGCGGCCACCCAACCGTTGAGTGAGAGCAGGCCTTCGACGGCGCTGAGCACGCCTTGCGTGTCTGTATGACTGGTCTCCTTGGCGGTGATGCTAACAACGAGGTGAACCGACGCCGTCACACCAGATGCACGAACTCGCTCACAATGGCACCTGGAAACGTTCCCAAAAGTGAGTGACGCCAGTAGAGATGAGGTCGTCGAGGATGTCGGGTCTGGTGTCTCTGCCCATGCGCCGTTGCAAGTGCTTGTATTTCTGGACATTGAGGGTCTTCTGACGGGTGACCCGTTCGATGACATTGTACCCCTGCGACGACGGGGTCGTGTCGGACGAGGAGAACAAGAGAAAAAGCCCTGCGAGAAAGAGAGTGAGCGCGAAAAGTCGTGTCAACGTGTTCCTTCTGAGGATGATCGCCATAAGTAACTATTTACTTGACTTTGTGACGCTTTTCAACCTTGACTTTGAATGTCTGGCGACGGTCGCGGAAACACGCTCGGCGGTGGGCCAGCCTCAGACCCACCACCACCAGCATGGGGAAGACCATCAGCGCCGCGCATCGGTCGCATCGGTAATTGGAACAACTCTAGCAACGCACGCCCGTACGACTTGGACTAGTCTTTGTCTTGTCCCTACTGATCGTCGTGTACAGCTCAGGACGATTCGCGACGCTGTCGTCTCTCGGTTCGTCGAATGCGGGACCGCCCGCGCCGCCGATGGCTCGCGATGATGACGCTGACGACGATGACGACGACGACGGGCAACCGCGCGAGGGGGAAAGCTGGTTTGCGGGTGGCGAACGAAGGTGCGTACACACGCGTATCTCTCTCAGTCACTAACGATTCGTGCGGTCAGCGGTATCTCTGTTCAGAATCCGAATGCGCGCGAAAACATGCCTGGCGGCAGGATGGTTCAGGACATCCTCCGCCGTGCTGCAGAGTGTGTGATGGTGCTTACGCTGCAGCTACAAGGGACTGACTCAGTTTAGGACTTCTGCCGCACGAGCGTCGCAGCCGCTTGCAAGCCAGGAACCATCAAATGCGTTCAGGGGAGGCGGTCATACGTTGGGCAGCGACGAGGTCGAGAGCGCGTTTGTCCCCGATCTCGATGCACACCAAGGTGGTGACCATTTTTCACTCTTGTCCCACTCACTCACGCCTGCAAAAGAGAACGAAGAAGAAGCGGCTCAGAGAAATATTACATTTTGGCGCAACGGGTTCAGCATCGAAGGAGGTGAATTCTACAGCTACGCGGATCCAGACAATGAGCATTTGTTGGCAGAAATCAACACAGGGTACGAGTCATTTTAAATCCGTATATCTGTACTGATGCCATGTTGTAGGCGTGCGCCGTTGTCTGTGATGAACGTGAGACCAGGACAACCAGTGGAAGTGACCGTGTCGAAGCGCACGACTGAAGACTACGTGCCAGAGCGACGGGCATTTGGCGGATCGGGGAATCGACTTGGTTCTCCAGTGCCAGTGCCGGTCTCAGCAAGTATGCCGGGCTCGTTCCCCGCCGCACCAAGTTCGACCCCGAGTCGCCCGGAGAGGGCGAGTATCACGACGGTGTTCGAGGTGGATCAAACGCTGCCGACGACGACGGTTCAGATCCGACTGGCAGACGGGACGAGGTGCGTCTCGGGCATGAAATAATGACATGGCTCATCGGGTCGTGCAGGGTGCCATGCCGAATGAATCTCACACATAGGGTCGGGGATATTCGCAGCTTTATCAATGCGTATGTGACTGGTTCAAGGGGTGATGCGGTGCTCATTGTGTGCAGATCGCGACCTGAGAATGCTGCACGCGCGTACACGATTGGTACGACGTTCCCGAACCGCATTCTGGACGACGAAAAGGAGACGATTGAAGTAGCGGGACTGGCGAACAGCGTCGTGGTGCAGCGCTGGGTGTAGACTGTAATATAATAGGGCGAGAGTTCTCACGAAATTGTAAACTTTGTGTAGTCAAACTTTCTTTTTCTTAAAGACCCATCATGGCGCCGTTCACAAAACCGGAGGCCGTCTTGAAGCAGGCAGAGGGACTCGTCTCGGTCGGGCAGAGTCATGCAGCACTCCAGTCGCTCACGGAGATGTTCTCCTCGAAGCGCTTCAGGTCGACACCACTCCCAGCACTCGAACCCATACTCCTTCGCTTCGTCGAGCTCTGCGTCGACATGCGCAAGGGTCGCACTGCCAAGGAAGGCCTCATGCAGTACAAGAACATCGCTCAAAACACCAACGTCGCATCCATCGAAGTCGTCATACAACGCTTCATCACCCTCGCCGATGCCAAGGTCCAGGAGGCGCAGGAAAAGGCCGACAAGGCTGTGGCAGTCGATGTCGACGATCTCGAGGCAAGCGAAACGCCCGAGAGTATCCTCCTTGGCGCAGTCAGCGGCGATCAGAGCAAGGATCGCACCGATAGAGCACTCGTCACCCCATGGCTCAAATTCCTCTGGGAAAGTTACCGTACCTCTCTTGAGACGCTCAAGAATAATGCCCGTCTGGAGGCAATATACCAGGTGAGTTCCCCCTTACCCCCCCATCCCTCCCTGTTTAATCCCGTCCATCAGCAAGTCGCACAGCAAGCATTCCGCTTCTGTCTCAAGCATCAGCGCAAGGTCGAGTTTCGCCGTCTGTGTGAGACTCTCCGTCTTCACCTCACCAACGTCGCAAAGTATGCTCACCAAGCACACGCTATCAACCTCTCCGATCCTGACATCCTCCAACATCACCTCGACACCCGCTTCGCACAGCTCAACACTTCCGTTGAACTCGAGCTCTGGCAAGAAGCGTTTCGTTCGGTCGAAGATGTCCATAACCTTCTTACCATGGCGAAAAAAGCTCCACGCCCTGCCATGATGGCAAACTACTACGAAAAACTCACAAAGATATTCCTCACCAGTGGAAATTCTTTGTACCATGCCGCAGCATGGGGCCGATATTATGCAATCGTTACCAACATTGGCGGCAGGTCCGACGAGGAAATGAGCCGTCTCGCAGGCCAGGTTCTCGTCAGTGCGTTAGCTGTCCCGGTCGGCCAACATAACGATGAAGGCGACGGTCGATCAAAGAGCACGCGACTCGCTGCTCTTCTCGGGCTCACCAGGGCGCCAACCCGGGCCGGCCTTCTCAAGCATGCTGTAAGTGTACTCCCTTTCAACTACACTCTCGTACTCATCATACCCAGCTCTCGCGTGACGTCCTTCGACTCTCTCCAACCCCGATCAAGACCCTCTATAACCTTCTTGAGGATTCCTTCGACCCCCTCACCCTCTGTGCCTCTACCGCTCCCATCCTTTCCACCCTCTGCGCCAGCGATACTCCCTATGCAGGATACCGCCCACTCCTGTCGCGTGCACTCCTCTCCCGACTTCTCTCCCAGCTCTCCCAAATTTATAGCACGCTCAAAGTGAGCACGCTTCTCGAGCTTGTCAAGCCCCTCGAAGATTTTGGTGCTGAACAAGTGGAGGCCTACCTCATGGGCTGTGCCCGCCGCGGCGAGCTTCGGATTCGCGTAGACCACGCCACCGAGACCATCTCCTTCATCGACGAGCCCTTTACCCAACCGGACGAGCTGAACATCGCAGGGCCGAGTACCTCACCTCGGGATACCACCATTCAACCCTCGTCGAGCGAGCTCGTGCGTACCCGTTTGAGCACGCTTGCGACCGTCCTCCACAATGCCGCGCGCGCGATCGATCCCCCGCCAGTACTCACACCCGAGGAAGAGGCTGCACGCCAAGCTTCCCAGTTCGCTGAACTCGTCGCGGCCGCCAACGCCGAACGTCGTGCACTTTCTCTCCGAAAAGCGCTTGTCGCACGGAGAAGAGAGCTCCTCTCCGAGCTGAGCGTACGCAAGGAGAAAGAGGAGGCGTCTCGTCGTGCCGAGTTCACCCGTGCCAAGAAACTCATCGAGGAGCAAAAAGAGAAAGAAAACGCCAGGAGGAAGGAGATCGAGCGTGCACAGAGGGAGATCGAGGCGATCAGGACCGAGGAGGCCAAGAAGCTTGCGCAGGATCTGATGAAGCGTGGTCGGCTCAACGTGTCTATTGCGGTATATCCAAGCGTTACTATCTTGTGCGCATCCTCGCTCATCCCGCTTTACAGGAAATGGAAGACCTCAGCAAGGACCGATTGATGCGTCTCCAAGTCGAGCAATTAGAAAAAGAAAAGAAGGATCTGAACGAGCGACTGCGTATCGCTGCCAAACGGATCGACCATGTCGAGCGCGCTTACCGCAAAGAAGAACGCTCGCTACTCACCCAAGACTATGTCGACCAACAGGCCGCCGATCGTACCATCTTTGAGGAGCTCCAAAAGGCCCGAATCGAAAACAGCCTCGCGACACACAACCAAGCAGTCGCAACCAAGAAACGGCTGGGTCGGATGCAAGGCGAGTTCAAGGTGCACCGAGAGACGTTACTCGCCGCCCGATCGGAGGAGTACAAACGACGAAAGGTGATCGCGGAACAGAAGATGGCAGAGGAGAAGGAGGAACGGCGGCAAGCGTA
This sequence comes from Zangia roseola, assembly GCA_038090095.1. Lineage (NCBI taxonomy): Eukaryota > Fungi > Basidiomycota > Agaricomycetes > Boletales > Boletaceae > Zangia > Zangia roseola. The sequence continues at coordinate 7,509 of JBBPMD010000624.1, read as the reverse complement.
CGCAGCAGAACAAGAAGCAGAACAGAAACAGCGCGAGGAGGTGGAGGCGGCTGCTCGCGAGGCGGAGGCAGAACGACTCCGGGCAGAAGCCGGTGTGTCTATTTCGTTTCATTTATTCTGTACACGCGACTGACGAGACAAACGTAGAACAACGTGCGGCAGAAGAGGCCGAGGCCGAACGGAAGCGAGAAGAAGAAGAGCGTGTCCTCGAACAACGGCGACAACGCGAGGCGGAGCGTGCCGCCGCCGCCGAGGAATCACGCAAGAAAGCGCAGCGCGAGGCGGAGGCGGAAGAACGGGCACGGTTACGCTCGCAAGCAAAGACAACAGCCCCTGCCGCATCTCGCCCCGAGGCTGCGTGGCGAACACGGCCGCAGGCGCAGGCAAGCGGTGGGCCTGCGCGCTCCGAGAGTCCGGCGCCGTCACCACTGAATGCGACGGGTCTACCCAAGGGTGGCGATGGGGGATGGCGTCAACGCACTGCGGAAAAGGCGAGGGCGGGGCTAGGTGGTCTGCCTGCGCGTGCCGAGTCGCCCAAGGTGACCAGCCCCTCGTTGCCCGAGAGTAAAAAGGATACGGACGGGTTCGAGCCGGTGCCGGAGAAGAATGTGTGGCGGCCCAAACGGCTGCAAGGTCGGTCTTGAGGCGAGGACGGACGGTGAAAAAAGGGTCGTCTTTGTCTTCAAGGCACATACCCTCACTGCAGTCGCCTTCTCTCGTTTGTTTTCTATGCATTTCCTTTTCCATCTTTTATCGTCTGCCATCCAACTTAATACCATTAGGCATTGTTGCGCTGTATCCAGTATGGGAGTACATGCAAGGGATGGCTACTGCTAATGCGTGTAGTTCGTGTGCGAGTAGATACGTACGATAGCGTACTAGGGTACTGGACTTGAATGGCATAATGATATCGTTACCGATCTTATCTCAGCCGGTCAGATTTATCGAACCCTCCGCTTTGTCCTCCGACGTTCACTAATGAGTTTCGATCCTGCCATATGGATTCCAGCGGAGCGTCTGCTGCAGATGTCAAAATGGGTATCACAGGGAGCTGAAGCTGCAAGTCCATCCATCCCCTTGTGTCAGAGATATTCACATTTATCATAGCCCGTCTGTATCTCTCTCGCAGAGAGTATACAGGACTTTTGTTAGGGCTCGATCTTCGCATGCCGATTGGGGTCCTCTGGAGGACGACATCAAGGCGGGTTGCCCATCAGCCCCGGCCATGGACGACATCCTCTTCAAATACCGCTTCCCCAAGACATACAGACATCCCGACTTGGACAAGATCTTGACGCGGCAACGTCTGGTCGGGGAAGCCCGCACGTTGTTGCGATGTTTGCGGTGAGGATGTTTTCAAGTCAAGCGGTCGCCTGGACTGAGACTTTATAGTGGGGGTGTGAACGTTCCTGGTATCAGGCTGGTCGATGCAGAAAAGGGTTGTCTCGGGCTGGAATTCATAGAGGGCCCACCAGTACGACATTTGATTCCAGTTGGAAGCGACGAACGAGGTCATCCGCACGTGGTGAGCAAGGACGAGCAAGAGACACGCAACGGAGAGATCCTGGACGAAGTAGCTGCCCTGGCCGCTAGCCGGGGCTGTGTCCATCCCATCACCATGAGTCTGTGGAAACGTAGAGTGGAAGGCCTAAATTTCTGATGGCATTTCGCAGACATGCTCCTGGAGAAGATCGGTACTGAGATCGCCAAGTTACATCTTATTGATATCATCCATGGCGATCTAACGACGTCAAACATGATGATCCGGGCAAGTAACAACGATCTGGTACGTCGACAAGGTCGTTCTTGCCTGAATACTGATTTGTTCGTTAGATGTTGATCGACTTTGGACTCGCGTACCACTCTACTCTGGTAGAAGACAAGGCGGTGGATCTTTATGTTTTAGAACGTGCTTTCGCATCAACACATCCAGACTCTGAACCATTATTCGCGTCTGTTCTGGATGCCTATGCGAACCGCACTGGCAAAGACTGGGATCAGATCAAGAAGAGACTCGATGAAGGTAAGGTTTCCGTGCTACGTTGGTAGGTGCTAAAGTGTTATTCCCAGTCCGTCTCCGTGGCAGAAAGCGGAGTATGGTTGGCTGAAGTAGTAGTAGGATAGTATGTACTGGTTATGTAACATATTAATGTTGTTCTTGATCATCCTATTATCCCTCTCTGTACTCGTCAGCGCGCAGTCAACTCTTCCACTCAATTCACTCTCCTCCTTTTCTTCCTCGACCACCCTGCTTGCTCTCCCCGCCTCTCCCCAGCTGACTGTATCCGTCGCGATATGTACTCCCGAAGCCTCATCCGCGCGCTTCTTCCTGTCAAATAGCACCTCGGGCATCGTACCAGGACCCGGTGGTGGTCCAGACGTGTTCGACATCCAACTCAGCGATGGATATGCCAACTGGTCAGGCTCAGCCTCCAGCGGTGGATTGCTCTCCATTCAAAACCTCAACCAGGGGTCGTTCCAGATCGCAGTATCAGACAACGGTATTCTAGAACATTGTCTCGGCGTTCCGTCTACCAACCATTCCAACCACTCCAGGCACGACCCACGGTATCCTCGACCAACTTCCATTGCTAGGAGATACCACCTCTAACCAGGTGATTCTCTTTTCACGACCCTTTCTTCCCGTCCCAATCGCACAACCCGACTATCCAAACTACACACTACCTCCTGCCAATATTTCCGCGCCGGATATTCCCGCCTCTATTCCCAACTTTACCCTCGTCATAGCACCAACCTCTGCACAGCTCTCCTCCCTACCACAGACCGCGTGCGCTCTACTAAACACGTCGTCGTCGACGGGCTCTATAGTAAGCAATGATCTATGGTTACGGAATTCTCAAGGCTGGACAATGCAATGGCTCGTCGACGGCCTCTCATCGAGCACCAATTACACCGCGTACGTTATCCAGGATTCGCTCGAGGTGAGCGGTCCTATCTACTTTACAACAAAGTCGGGCGAGTACTTCCATCATTTTTTTTTTCACTTTTCCTCTGATGATGTTCCCACCAGCAAATTTCCCCTGTCCACTCGTGCATTCTCTCCCTTATTGTCCTTCTACCGCATACGCCGTACCGTTACCACCCCTACCAGCCCCCACGTTTGGTTACAACGTCTCCAGTCTCCCGGACACCATCTCGACACCCCTTCTCCAATACATGACCAACTTTACCACAATGCTCTCGACGTTTGCATGCGGACGCGATCTCTATTCACCTCTTCAAACCTGTGTAGACTGTCAAACACAGTACCGCACATGGCTCTGCAGTGTTTCCCTCCCTCGTTGTTCAGAACCTGGCCCCGAGAATACGCCGCTCTCTTTTGGCGGCGCGACTCAGGTCCCCATCTCAGCGCTCCAGTCGCAGCCGAGCGGATCTCCCTCCAGAAATCCGTTCTTCCCGAACGCGAGCTATGATTATACGTCCCTGCTACCCTGTCTTGAGATGTGCAATGCCGTCGACCGGGCATGTCCGTACTTTCTTGGTATCAAATGCCCGACGGTCAATTTTAACGCAGCAGCGAGTTACGGCGTCGGGTTCATCGACGATGAGGACGGGGGAATGGGCAATGGCGTCACCGGGGCCGCACAAGATCAATGGGGAAATGTGTGGTGTAACGGAGGTTAGAAAGAGCAAAAGGTAAACGCAGGTCGTTCTTTTACTCGCTGTATGATTGTAGACGTTGCTGGTATACATCATCACTGTATAAGAGCTCTATCAAGTCATCCCTCAAAGGCGCCAGGCGCCACATCTATGCCGAGGGTGCTTTTCGCAATGCCCCTCATCGTCTTCTCCAGTTCGTCTTCGAAGCCGATGCTGGACTTGCCCAACATGCGCCAAATCCATTGACGGACTTTACTCATCCAGAACGCCAAATCGATGGACGACATGACGCTCCGAAATACGACATAGTGCCAATATTCCTTTGCACGCTCCGTCAATGTGAGGTGACTGGATGTGGTTAGAGATGCGGAGGCCCAGTATCCAATGATCTTGATACGATTGACTGGCGAGCCAAGCACCTGATTGTTCCCTAGAGTGCAAGGTCACGACACGACAAGGACAAGAGCTATCAACACCAACCTTGGACGATCCTTCCGAGCGCATTTCGTGAGTGGGCGCCTCGCACGTGTCACACCAAGCGCTCACCTCATGTTTCTTCCAAGGAAGATGAGTTCCTTGGGCATTTTATCCGTGTCCAGCAAAAATCGCTTCAACTTGGTCTTCATCCGCATGCTCTGTTCATATTGATTCAGCTCCCCCTCCTCACCGTTCCCATTCGTCTTTCCGTTCTTGGTGTATTTCATCGGCCGCATCAGCGTCGCACTCGCAAACAAGTCCGGGGCACCAATACCCCATCGCGCTGTCACGCGTTCGATTGTATCCCAGTCCGCGGTCATCAAACCCTTCCACAACGTCGCATACTCTCTCCTAAAGGAGTCCGTGACACGAACATACAAGCCATGGTCGAGCAGTACCAGTTGAGGATACTTGGGATTGGACGGATGAGGGCGGATAATGATGTTGCCAGGGTGCGGATCACAGTGTACCCATCCCCAGCTGAACATTTGTGCACTGAATAATTCTACCATGGGTTGCATTATGGACTTGACGCCGCCTTTCAAGCGTACGCCTTCGAGAGAAGGATGGAGGAGGGAATTCGAAGCCTCGTTTCCTTCTCCCATTAATTTCCGAATTGCCGCGCGGTCGCTTAGCCGCACGCCATCGATCCACTCGGCAGTGAGGACCTTCTTTGTTGAATATTCGGGGTACACTTTTGGTATGTGTACCTTGCCAGTAAGACGTGGTTCTGCGGCAATAAACTGAGCTGTCACACGGGCGTTCTGTGCTTCTTGCACGAAATCCAGTTCCTGCCTGAGATGGCTATTGATGAAATCTGTACACGTCATAAGGAAGCCCTTCTTCCGAGACGCGTGAATATTGCACGTACCAACCGCAAAATAAACGGGGAGATCGAACATCCACTTTTCAAATATCCACATCACCATACGGAATGCGCCGAGATCCCACTCGATTTGTTTGGTCACATCCGGTTTTTGGATCTTGACCGCCACCCATTGACCGCTTTTGAGTCTAGCACGGTGAACCTGGGCAACGCTGGCACTCGCGATCGCATCTTCTTCGAATACGTCAAAGATGCCATCAGGGCCAGCAGGAGGGCGACCAAATTCGGAACGGAAGACGGACAGGACGGCAGAATAGGGTATTTGAGGTGCGTTATCGAATAAGCGGGCGAACCTGTCTTGGATTGGTCGTGGTAGCAGCGGTGCATTGGCACCGATAGCCTGGCCTGGAAATGGATGATGACTCAAAGAACGATGACGATGGGTCGACGATGGGCGTACCTATCTTGATGTAGAGACCACCGTTGGTGGTGAAGAGATGATACAACCGGTCTGCGACGCGGGAGTGGAGTTGTGGGATCTGGTCCGCCTTTTCGGGCTGGAAATTGAGCTTGTAGTCGAGTGATATCATGGCACACTAGGATGAGATAAACAAGTGATAGGATAGAAGACATGCGTTGATACTCACCGTCCACAAGGTGCGAAAGTTGCGTCCGACTGCAGAGGCGTTGCATTCCCGGTCGAGGTACCAGAGGGTCCCGAGAGTCATTACGACGTAGGCAGACCGTCTCCCAAACGTGCGCCATGGATCGTTGGCAGGTTGTCTGTGGTCGATATAGAGCAAGGACCTGTTTTTTGGAAACAACTTGCCTGCGAGTAGCGGGTGACCTACTCGAGTGACATGCCGGAGGAACATGTTAACGCTGAAGCTGGGAGAATGTCTGAATATTTGAATGCCGAGTGTGCCGCGACTATGACGCAACCCCGGTCCGCCGTGTTCCGACGGCAAGGGAATATCTGATAACAGTTACTTGCTGTACTTATTGAGTCATGATGTGGTCCGGCTTCTCATTTAACTATTGATCAGTATAAAACGGAGAAGAGTCATTAACGACTGCTGCTTACCTAACCTGTACGAGTCCGCTTAAGTAGCGAGGGAATAAACTGAGCTCTCCCCACAATCGCCACTCTCGAATGGTACCGACTCCCCTGCATTCCACCCGCTCTTCCCGTCTCATCGTTACCACCCTATCCGTGTTATCTCAATATGTACCCAACATCGCTCGCAAACTTGGCGTCGCTACCGGCGATTCTTCCATTCTCCACACCTATGCGAAACGCGCCGCGGAAGAACCCCACAGCACCGAGTTCATCGTCTTCGCCTGCCTCATCCCCGTTCTCGTCTTGTTATCCGGCGTGTTTGCCGGTCTGACATTAGGCTACATGAGCTTGGACGAGACCCAGCTCAACGTATTAAGCATCAGTGGTACCCCGTCAGTTCCTTTGGATTCGCCTCACCCGTGTCGTCCCGCTCACCCCTCTATGCTATCCAGTCAGCAGAAGCTTTACGCTGCCAAGATCAAGCCCATCCGTGAGAACGGCCACCTCCTCTTGGTGACGCTCTTGCTGGCAAACATGATCGTGAACGAGACGCTGCCTATCATCTCCGACCCCGTTCTCGGCGGAAGTGCGCAGAGTGTCGTCGTTAGCACAGTCCTCATTGTCATGTAAGTCTTCGCAGTCCCTCAGTCGGATCCTCCTGCGGGACACCTTTGGGCGTCCCTTTCGCACGCCTCTAAACGACCGTTTCATCACTACCTCGTCTCCCGCTCTCCCTTACTGATCCGAATCCTCCACAGATTCTCAGAAATTATCCCCCAATCTCTTTGCAGTCGCCATGGTCTTTACTTGGGTGCCAAGATGGCTGGTTTCACACGTGCCTTGATATACCTCTTGGTACGTTTTACATCGTGACTTGGCGCCGTTGCTAAGTCAACGTAACAGGGGATCGTGGCCTGGCCGGTTGCGAAGCTGCTCGAATTTGTCCTTGGACACCATCACGGTATCATCTACCGAAGGGCAGGTTGGTATCCCCCAGTTTATCACCACGACACTACATTGAATGCGTCTTTTTCAGAGCTCAAAGAGTTGATTGCGATGCATTCCATGATATCCGCACATGGGGGTGATTTGAACACGGATACTGTTACCATCATCGGTGCAACTCTCGATTTGCAAGAAAAGGTTGTGAAGCAGGCAAGTAACATTTGTTCCTCATTTAGAGTCTCGATGTCCTCAGATATCGAATGAATAGGCTATGACGCCCATCAAGGATGTCTTTATGCTCTCCATCGACTCCAAGCTGGACTATGACACGCTCAAGACAATTTCCATGACCGGTCACAGTCGTGTACCTGTGTACGAAGTAGTTACCGTAGACGCTTCTGGTCGGCCGGAGAAGGTCAAGAAGATCATCGGCATCCTTTTGGTCAAGCATGTATGTCACTGTTTCTCCGCATATTAACAAACTGCCTGAACGTTAGCGCCAGTGCGTAATGCTGGACCCCAAAGGTCCGAGAACACCTTCTCATCTGTATATCTATTCCTGACTTGGTTCTCGTTCAGA